>JAOEGS010002736.1:0-59744 GCA_025447755.1 Corythornis vintsioides | reverse complement strand
GCTGTTGCCTTGGCAACATTCTGAAAATTAGTGTTGCATCTCTGAGAAAGCTTTTGTTTATCCACTGGAGCCCCTGCCTGGTCTGGATTGCTGCAGGATGCAGCTCAAGTGGCGACTCAAGGTCCCAGCCCTAGGTGTTTAAAAAGTAATAATCTTCTTTTATGTGGCATTAACTGAAATTTGTTCTCTTCCTCCTCCCCAACAAAATCAGCGTCAGATTTAAGATGTTCCTTAAAGTCCCTTCATATCTTCTGAGTAGAGATGCTTGACTCTACAGATATATAAGAAAGTAAAAATCACTTGTTGACTCCTTAGGGTACCTCACTATCTCTCTTACCTGTCACTTTCCTCCCTTCTTTCTCACTCCCCCTGTCGACTTTTACATGAGAAGTCAACTTGTTTAACCTGAAACACCTTGGGATTTAAAAAGATCTTTCTTCATGCTTCAGTTAACATTAGCCAAATTTGGGGCAGGAGCAGGGGTGGTGTTAACTAAATCCTAGAAACTGCTAATGCTACAGCTGACAAGTCTTTCAACTTCAGCTCTCTAGGTTGAACATACTTCTCTCACAAGATACTCCCATTGCCATTTAGTTTTAGACCCAAAGTGAGGAGTAAAGCTGATAGTCCAGATTTTACTTTTCAATGGAGAAAAATAAACTGAAAAACAAAATGAAAAATATCCAGATTCCCAAACCCTCTCCAGCGTGATGAAGTAAGAGAAAAGCTGCATCTTCTTCTCTAGCCCCTCTTGTGTGTGGTTCAGATCCTCCTTCCATGTTCTGTCATTTGTTGGGTTCAACCCCTCAGTTACTCCCATTCCTTTCTACGTGGGTGGAAGGTACCATGACCCTGCTCTGAGGAAGCATCTCACTGAGTCCTCTGTTGATTCTCAGGTCCTGAGTTCTGGAGAGGAATACAAACTGCTGAATTAGCAAGCTGTAGTCAAAGTCCACTCTAGAAAAATACTTATTTGTCCAGACTGTTACCTCTTTTACTCTGAAGTACTTGAGGATTGGCACTGATGAGATGCATTGTGATCTTAGGGGTGGTCTTTGTGCCTCCTCCATGACTTGACAGCAGGCTGGCAGCCATTGCTCCCAGTTTGCAGGGTTTGAGTGCATGGAACTACAGAGAGAACACAGAACAAAGGACTTCTGACAAATCACAGGCTTTCCAGAAGTCTGGACTAGTATTGTTATTTTAAAGACTTCTCTAATTTCAGCTTATAATGATATTAAGGGTGTTAATTAGGGTGCTGTTAGGCATCTGGTAACTAGCAATGTAGTAGATGTACCTTGTCTTTCCCTACAACAACTGTAACAACTAAGTTTGGTGTTATGTTATTTTGGGGGTAGGAGTTCTTATTTGGGAACTTCCATTTGAGCTGTCCCTTTGCAGAAAATAACCCTAGTTTAGTAGATGCAGTTTCTTGCATTTCTCTCTTCTCGTCTCTCTCTGTTCACAAAACTACTGGTTATTGTGATTTTGTTGTTTGTGTCTTTACCAAAAAGCTGGATTTTGTACCCCTTCATTAATCCCCTCCCTGCCTTCTAGTATTCCACTCTGTATGCATTGCTCATAGGTTTTGGACAGCATGACTTAAAAATCAGTATGTTCTAAAAAATGATTACTTGCACACTATGTAAATTAGGGAGACCAGGTTTTATTACAAGGAAAAAAAAAAAAAAAAGGAAAAATATATCCCATGAGCCAACACAAGTTTGTTCTGACTGTTGGTGTCTCCAGCAGATACTGTGATTAAAAAAAAAAATTAAATGTGTTCAGTATCTAGGACCTTCATGTGGCTGGTGCTCTGTGTCAGTCCTCTTACCACTGATGGTGTCACTTATGGGGAAGCCTAGAGGAAATTTACTGGAGATGTTTTTTGTTTTCAGACTGTTGCTTTTTCATTAGAAAGAGCAAAACATTCTGTGCCTTAGGTGGCTGAGAGGATATTACAGAGTTAGCTTTCAGGTAGTTAGGGTGACTTTACCCTCCAAGCTGCAAGTGAGCAGGTTAATTTTCTGCTTATCCTAATAGCTGGTATTTGGGTGGGACTGTATAAAACCAGAACTTTTACAACAGTTTGAATTTAAACTACAGTTCAGGAAAGAAGTTAATATCAAGATATGAATGCAAAACTAGACATAGTGTATTTAGGCTTGCATGAATTTATCATTTTGAGATTAAATTTACAATTTTGTAATCATTTTTATTAAGTAAGTTAGGTCATTTGTGGACAAAATGTAAAGGTTTTGAAAGGGTTATAGACCCATTTTTTTAGAAGTAACAGCAAATGAGAATGTTCATTAATAGGAACAGCTGGAGGTGAAGGGTAGAGATTACAGTGATAAAAAGTGTCTGATAAAGTATCTGATCTTTAGTCTGGCTCTGTGATTATTCACCCCTTTGTTAAGCAAGGGGCATTCCTCCCTTGCTCAGTGAACAGCAGAAGCCAGCACTGTTTTCTCTAGATCTCAAGTCAACCTGTGGTTGAATGTCATCTGAGTGGTTCTTACTCCAGATGATGGAGACAGGCTAGAGCCTCTGCTGGTAGCCCTTCTTTCCCCTTTCTTGTGCAGCACTGTCACCTTGCTCTCAGAAAAGAAGTGTGGCCTTTAAAATGTCTTCTAATCTGCTTGCTAGAGGGGAGAAAAAAGGTTTCGCTTTTGGTTTTTGTTGGTTTGGGGTTTTTTTGCTTCACAAAGCATGACTTTAAGAAACATATCCTGAGGTGAAGGATTATCTCAATAAATATAGGATCATTTTCTATTAGAATTTGCTTTATAAGTTTTCCTCACTCATTGAAATCAACAAGATATTAATGTCTTTCATCAGCAGTCAGCCCTACAGATGGGCTCATTTGATGCCTGTTGTCCAGAAGGCATTTAAAATGTAGTAGCATGTGGTCCTTAAGACTAGCTTTGCACAGTCAGAGTTTTGAGATTGTTTAAATTTAGGGCTTTAGCTTGAAGTCTACTGATTTTAGACCCAGACAAGTTTCTCATTATCGAGCTAATTGGTGACTAGCTTCTAGAACAGCAGTAAAATTGTTTCATATATATGAGTAAGTAAGAGGATATATTTCACTTCTTGGAACAAAAAAAATAACCAGAGAAAGATGTTTATTTTAGCTTCATCACTATACTGCCTGAACTGTGCTTATGATGCAAAGGAATGAAACTGCAGTGCTTGAGGGCTTGTGCTTTCTTGGAAGTGAGGGGTTTTTATAGGGAGATTATATAAACTAAATACAGAATAGGCATTCATGACCAGTTATGTAATTTTTGTAAGGATAAAGATTTCTGTTAAACATTTAAGACATATTAGAAGCTCAGAATAGACTAACACGGAATCAGTCGAGGTTGAAGCTAGTTGTGATCAGTAGATGCCTTCAGATGGCACTTGTGTTAAATTCATGTAGATAGGCCAAACATAACTGACATTGCTGCCTCAGACCCTTTCTCATGTACCTGAGAAATGTGCTCTATTTCCTTTAGGTTTATAGGTAAACTTCATGGTGGAATTATGAGAAGTAGTTTACTCCAAGTATCCAGTTCTAGTCTTTTTAAAGCTTTTTGTTTCTCAAGGTTTTTTTTTTTTTTTCAAATGTCTTTTGGTTGCTTCAGAGGCTTGCTTTTTGTGCTTTGAGTCTTCAGAAAACTAATTCTCTTTCTTTGTTCTTTCTCTTAAAAGGAAGGGCTGTTTAGAACGCTTCCGTTTGTTAGCTGTGGGCTTTCTGCTCCTGGAGTTTATCCTGCCTTTTCTCCTCACCCATGTACAGACCTCTAAATATCATTGTGAGTTCTTTTCAGGGAATATGGGGAGTCCTTGTGCCTCAAGTGATTAGATATTGCAGAGCCAGTAACACCTACTTCCCAAGTATTTCCTAAGTAACAGAGCATGCTATATATATTTTTTTTTTTGCTTTCTTAGTGAGTTTATGTTTCTGTCTGTGTCAGTACTGTTCAGGTTTTAAAGATAAATTTGTTCAGGGCAGTCCTGTCTATTCTGAGTCAGATACAGGATAACTCTCTTGGGTCACTTACTGAGTTGTAGAATTTTGTTATGAGCTTGGGTTTGGTTTTTTTTGTTTGTTTTGTTTTGGTTTTTGTTTTTTTAAAAAACACTGTAAAACTTATCATTTCCACAATCACTTATTCTTGTTGAGGTTTTCAGTACAACTTTCACAGAGGGTCTTGTTTTGTTGGCAAAATGCTTTTGAAGTGGTTATGGTTGTGTTGCACATCTTCACTTTTTTTCTCAAGCCTAGAGAACCCTCCTTTAGCAAGCATCTGGTTGCTTTTTAATTGTAAGCTAGCCCTGAGTGGTCCAACTCCTGTTTTTGGGATGTAAGATTTTCCTTGTCTTAAGCATATTAATTTTTTATCTTGTCTCATTTAAGAGAAATGTTAAGGCATTTTCATGACATTCTGTTCCAATTATTTTCCTATTTCATGGACGTTAACACATTATTTCTATGTTCATTTACTCGTAATTGCATTTGGCATAATCTCTGTATAAAGGCATTCACAGACACAGCATCAAATGAGCACTTGTACAGTATATTTCCTAGGTGGGAATAGTTCAGGTAACTTGTTTCCTGTCAAAATCCAATTTTCCTTTTTAGTGTTAAACACTGGAAGCTATTGTAGAAGCTCTGGAGACTATTTGTATATTAAAAATTATTTCTCATCACTTAAAGGAAAACTTGTGTTCTGGTAGGCATTGGTGGCTTTTGTAGATTCAGTGTGGTGGTTGTAAAGAAGCCTGTCTGTGAAGGGACTGAAAGATGTGTCTAACAGTAAGTATAAAAACTAGACCACATTTTGGGATCAAACACATTAGATTGCTTCTATTTTTTTTTTCATTGATTTGTTTTCCTTCCCTTTATTTCATCAGTCTTTTCCATGTTCCCACTTTAATAAATTCCACCATTAAAACCTGCACCTTCCTGCACCAGTCTATAAGGAATAGCAGCAACTGAAGAAGGTAACAAACTGATGGGAAGGAAAGTTCCACAGATGCTACAGACTTTAGTAGAAGGAATTCAGATCCACTCTTGATTTAACAATGGAGTAAAAAAAGATAGTAAATCTTCATAATTTACATTTACTTTCTACTGCTTCCCTCCACCCATTTTAAAATGATAGAAACAAAATGTGGTTTTCATTTCCCCATGTGGTATTCATAATGGTTTGTATTCATAATGTAATATGCAAAAGAGGCACTTTTTAGTAATGCAGCTTATGCAAACAGAAAATTTCACTGAATGCTAATTCTCAAATTTTACTGATAGCTTCATGGCATGGCTTTAAGCTGGCATTTTCATCATTTAAAATTCTGCATTTTTAACAATGCAGACCGTTTATTTTATTTATTCCTGGTTTAATTTTTGTCACTTGACCATATGTCTTACCTTTCTATGCTTTTATTCAAAGGAGCATCTGGTAGCAGTGGTGGTTAACAGACTTAATTGGCCATGGGTGCACAATGCAAATATCTTGTGGGTTGATTGTTTGACTTGATTTTTCTAGAGTTTATTTTGAATTACCAAGATTACAGTTTCTAGAGCCCTGTTGTAGAAACAGAAACCTGGACATGTTAAGATGAAGTTTATTCCATAGTTCTGACACTCATTTGAAGCCATTAAAAGGGGCCTGTAGCAGTAGTGCATGGAGGGTGTAATAGTGCAGCCATTTGGAGACATGGCCTAAGCTTTTCTAGCAGGGAAAGGGATTAGAATTTTTCTTCTACTGGCAAGAATGAGAAACGGTAAACTGCTGGAAAGGAGGAATATTATCTCTCAGAATCTAGACAACTAGGAAGAGGGGATTACATGGATGTACCTCATGGAATTCTCTGTAGACTCTCTTTTTTAAGCTCCTTCTGAAGGATGAGCTGCTAACTATGGGATGGAAAACATAATATGAACCTATTTGACCCTTCAAATATGAAATACTGCTCCAGGCTTAAGTTGTATATGGGATTGCCTAGAGTGGTGGCTAGAGGACAGCAGCAGGGTTGGCATTCTGCAGCAGTGCTGCCGGGCACTGTGCTCGGGTTACAGATGCGGTGGGGATGCTGCTTCTCGCCAGCCAGAAAATGAGAAACCCCTGGGCTGGATACTGCTTTTGGAAGTGTGATCATTAGCATGTCATAACTGGCTCTTTCTCTACCCCTCTCTTCAGAAGATGTTTTTTTTCCTTATTCGTGTTCTGATGGTGGTTGTGTGCCAGTCCAGCAGTGACCTCATTCGTGCCAGCCATGACAGCTGCGTTTGGTGTCTGGCACTCGCTGCTGACTTACTGATGGGCTGGAACCTGTGCTCGTCATGCCAAACCTAAACGACAAAAACGCTGAGAAACCACTGTCTTTACAGTACAAACGTTTTGGCCCTACTTCCGTGTCACATCCAAATTGCTTTTTGCGTTGTGTAAACCTGCATTTTTTGCCCGTTAGTGGCAAAAGTGATGGAAACCCGCCCGGCCGTGTTGGGCACGGGCACAGCGTCGGGAGGGCTGCGCATCGCTGATGAGCGCCCCAGGCTGCCTGGCCGGGTGTCACCGCCAGCTCGGCATCCCGCTGGGGATGCGCTCTTGTCTCCGAGGCTTCGCACTGCAGCCTCCCCGGGCTGCTGTGGGGCCCGGCAGCTGCCAGCTGAGCCTGGCTCTGCGGGGGGCTCTGCGGGCGAAGCACAGCCTGCTCCCAGGGGCTGTGGGAAGCTCTCCAGTAACTACATCATGGAGCCAAATGCCACTATGATGCAGGTATGTGAGTTCTCAAACGGGGTATTGAACCCCTTCCCAAAGGAGAAGAATAAAATGTCGTCTGTAGATAATTTGCAGTTTGCATTTGGCTTTCCTTTTTTTTTCCTCAAAAGCCAGTTTAGGACTAATCAATTAACAAAGATGAACAACATCCCTAAATCTCCTCTTTCTTCAAACATTGACTTTAAGAAGACATTTTCTTATATAATCTCATTTAATAATGATGATTTTGCTCATTTTTATTGCCTGGATTTTATGCTTGTGCTGTGATTGGAAAATCATTATAAATATCTCTGCTTAAAGAAGACAGTTACTCTAGGTTTCAAAAATGGGGGAGGTGCCTTTTTTTTTTTAAGTGTTACTTTTATCTCCATTCTGACGGTGAAGTATAATGTTACTTTTTAAAATGTACGTTTTTTGAACTGAAAAGTAGATTTCAGATCAAAATAGCAAGAGTATTTACACTAGACTACATAGGGATATTTTTCCTATGCAGAATGTTGATGACTGTGCTATGTTGTGGACCAAATCTCCTTATGTTGAGATACATAATTTTGGGTGGCTGTTAAAAATCATGGCACTTTATTCCATGAAGATCAATAGTCATTTAATTTGTTGGGCTTTTTCAGGTTTCTGCTCTGTCAAATCAGACACCAGAACTGATATGGCTTTGGTATAAACTGAGCAAAAATAGCTAAAGGATTAATTTGGGCAGGCAGTTTTAAAATTCTGACTTGTTGTTACACAATGTTTAATCAACAGGGAGTTTTTAAGCTAGCAAGTGATGTATGGCTGTATCTTGTCCATGTGATGTAGTGTTCTGTGAAGCTATGGAAACAATACATAGCTGAGAGTACTGACAGTGCCCTGTGGAAAGTTTTGTTGTGTTTTTGTCATTTGCTTTGATGGCTTTTATCTTTATTTTACTTTATCCAGGAAGTATAATGCATAATGGCATGGTAGTTCCCCAAGGTAGTGATACTTACAAGGGGAAAAGAAAGTGTCAGTTCTGTTCAAAGCTTTTGCCTCATAACTTTATTGAAAACCAAGTTCATTTCACAATCTTCAGTATCTAGGTTCTTAAACAAGAATATTTAATCTGGACAGGTAACTCTAGGAGACTGTTTGTTTCTTCCACACACTGGTTTGTGTGACTGTTTTTAGAGACCCTTTTTCTCCAGTTATTATCAATGGAAATAACTAAAGGAAAAATGTAAACTTAAATATTCTAAAACAAAAATCTAAATTCTGTATAAAAATTGTTAGTTGCTATATGCAGTTCTGGATGGCTGTTTTCTATATTAAGTGATTTTTTTTATATTTTTAAGAAAGCTGCTAGGTGAAGGATAGCAACTGAAACTAGTCACAGGCAGTGCTTCAATTTACTTAAAATAACTGGGGAAAAAAGTCTGTCTTTGAGTGTAAATATGGTTTAGTTTGCCACTGTACCATCTGAGGACATGTACTTGGCATGTACTTATTTGTTGTTACATGTTTTCTGCATGTACTTTCTGTATTTTCTGTTAAGTATTTTGAGTAGCAACATGACTTTTTCTACTGCATCTGAACTGTAAATATTTATGTACTGTTCTATCTTGTTTTGAATATATTAATATTAATCCATGGTGATCTGAAAAGACTCTTTAGAGATAACTCTGTTAGTTTACAGTTTGGTAATATGAAACAAATGTTCATAGATGTTAATATTTTTTTTACGAAACCTTATTCAGGCTATACTGACACTAAATGTCATAGGGATTTTAGAGCATAATAAAACATAAGCATTGATAACAGCATGAAGGGAAAACCAATTATTTCTTCACAAATTAATTAATCATTTTATTTCCAACAGACACAGGAAAAGCCTATCCTGATTCTTTTTATTCCAGGCTAAGGCCTTAACAATAAATATCTAGCTTCAGGGAATGATCTGATAACATGGGGTTCCTCTCCAGTTTTTAGTAAGATAATGGGATATTTCTGTTTAATAGTTTACAACAGGTAGATGTCTCAGTTTTGGCTCCTTGATCTGACTTGGACCTAAAGGTGTTAAATATACCACAGTATTCTATGTGGCAATGCAGAGTGTTAGAACATGGAACTGCTGGAGGCTTTCTAAGTATATAGTTGAAAATGAGTGAAAATTTTACAGGGGGGGAAAAATGTGCAAGATGACAAAAGGAGCTGATAAAGGATGATGGGTGAGCATGCAGTATAAACATATGAAGGGAAGAGATGGAGATTGCTGCAAGGTCTGGATCAGAGGGATGGTGCTGGTGTGGGGTTGCAGATCTCTGCATGACTGCCATAGCACTCCAGAGTGCAAACAGCTCAAGAGACAGGAGGGTTTTTTTCTGCTGTCCATTAGGTTTCTCTGAATGATGTAAGCTAAGCCAACAAAGTCTTCCATCAGCATAGTTGTTTCTACAGAGCTTTTGCTGGTACAGCAGTGTCATGTGAGAAGGGCATTCATTTTTCACCTCCCAAGCCAACAGCACTATGCTAGCAAAAAATAGTCATGTTGTATTTCCTAAGCATTTCTAAATAGTTCTTTCCTCCTGCCTTTAGACAGGTGTGTTCTTTGGGGGAGGAGAGGCTTAGCCATTTTTGAAAGATTTAATGCTGTACTGGTGTTCAGGCTAAAATGGCTTCTGTCTGCCAGTGTATGTTACCCAGATGCATGCCAGTGAGACAATGATAGCAACAATAGTTGTTAGTTAACTGTCTTGAAGTCTGATGCAGAAATGATATTCTTTCACTCTCTCCATTTTCAGCAATGAAAAAAAAGGTGAGAACAGCTCTTAACAGAGCTAGAACTTTAAATCGTGCATAAACCATGTAAGATTATTGCAGTTACTGTAATGGGAGTGGGCTAGCTACAGAGCTGTGCTTTATAACAATAACCATATGCTGGCCAAGTTGGTTTCCATCCAATACAGATTGTTCAATGCTAGAACTGTAATTTTATCAGGCAGCTTGCATCTGTTAAAACATGTGGATTGAACATTCCTGGCCTGTCAGGAGGATTTTTGTGATTCTTCATGTTGTGTAGTTCCCCTAGTCAAGACAAGGATTGTAGTGGGAATTTTCCTTAGCTGGTATCCTAGTATGCCAGCTCTTTGCTTGTCATGTTCTGTTGTACAGTGGCTACATCCTGAGGAGGGTTTCATTTGCCATGAGGGAGCCAGGCAAAGTTATTTACTTTCTTTGATGAGCTTTACTCTGTGCACATCCTCAAAGTCTGAAGTGACATCCAGGAAGAGAACTAATAAAGGGAATGACAAAGCTTTGTGCAGAGTGACCCTCTTGAGGAGCCAGTGCTCCAGATCATTTTGCAGAAGCTCTGTACAGTTTCTTTAGTGTTTTACAGCCTGTCAGTGTAAATTTAAAGTTTTCTAGGACAGTATTTTTGAGTTTATGGATAACAAATGCCAACAACAAACCCCTGCTGATCTCCATAAACACTTTAATGCTGTAGTTTCCTATCGATATTTAGAATAAAGATTGCTCTAGTCTTGCTGGTTGTACATTTCTTATTCTTACCTATGCAACTATATCCCAAGGAGTTGCCTTGTTATTCTTTGTCACTGTCAGCTAAGTGTTGCTATTGCATTCAGTAGTGAACTCGGAGGAGGTGAAGCAGGGTTAAAGAGCCTTAGAAGATTATTGCTCAGAATTTAAAATATAAAAAAAAGGGGGAGGGATAGTTACTAATAATACATCTTGGCTTCTCACATGCCTGTTCCTGTGAAAGGTGTCCTCTTTAAAAGCCTGTCAACTATCTTAAGAACAAGGGTAGTGTCCTGGCTTATAGCCTGGGTGTGACAAAGGGGTACTATGTTGGTTTGAGAGATTGCAGTATGTAAAACTTCTCAGTAGGAGAGAAGGAGGTTTTACTGAGCACAGGTTTCAGGTTTTTTTTCTAATAAACATTATTATTCTTGTGCAGATGAGGCAGTGCTGGTAACCTCTATGCAGCCAAAGTGTGTGTAGGTTTGCCAGGTGTGTGCTGGTGATTCTTGCTGTCACGCTTTGAGACAGTCTCTTTCTGTACTTCCTTCCCCTCCCAGGGTTGCTGCTGCCTGCATTATTCAGTGGGTGGGCAGATGGTGTGACATGCCTTGGTCATGCAAGTGTGCCCCATGTCTTGGTGTGTGCAGTCAGGGCAGGTCTGTATGAGCTCAGACACCAAGCCAAGCTGGAGTGCCTGAGATGTACACATGTTCTTTTCTGCCAGGTTCTGCTGTAGTAGCAGTGCCTCTGATAGGGGTACGTAACAGATTGATAAGAGAGCAGATTATTTTCTATAACCAGTGCAGCAAGAGGAACTAAAGCAAACCTATGAGAGCCTTGTATACAGTTCACAATTGTGGGACCTTTCTCCTTCTGTCTTCTGAAATTCCTTCAGTGGGAGTTTTCTCAAGAAAGCCTGTGACTATCTTCTGGTAAATATGATGCTGTTCCTGTCTGGTTTATTTTTTTTTTATGATGTCTACACTCAGGAGTAACTTACATAGACAGTGGAATGCATTTAGTCCTTAATTAATTTTGGAAGAGCTTGCGTAACTGCATATTATGCTTTTATCATCATACTGTTTCTTTGAAAATCTGATTACTAAATAGCTTGGTAAAATAAATTAAATAAAAAATGTCTTCTAATGCTAATGCAGTAAATAGCATTCCGTTTTAATTGATTAATGTAGAACTTTAAAACTCATGTAGATAGTATCATTGAGAGAAGTGCAGTTGTTATTGCAGCATGGCTTCATTTGTACAGCATTTTCCAGTATATAAATGTAAATAAGAGTCATGCCTCAAAAATGGACAGATGAGTTAAGTGCTGTATTATTATTATATCAGACCTGCACAATATCATAGTTCAGCAGGGAGGCTGTCATTCTTTCCTTCCTAGTTAGTCATTTAATGGGTCTCAAACTTCAGCCATAATGTGCAAAAAGCATGTGCACTGAACCTCTGTGTTGGCTTTTTGGGAAAAAGGCAGCAGCTGTCTCTGCATAATACCAATTGTCTCAATTGTACAGAACCACTTAGAATTTTATGTTAAATGACTGAATCTTAACATCAGCTGTTATATTTCTATAAAAGTTGCATGGTAGACTTTATAAATCTCTGAATCCCTGAGCCACAGAGGTAAGGAAAACACTGACTGAGAAAGGAAGACTGAAGCTTTGGTTCCAGACCTGTGTTTATGGTCTCAGAGCATCGCTGAGAGTAGCCTGCTCTGTTTGTGGGCAGGAAAATTGTTATTCCATCTGGAATCCTCCCTTGCTCTCCAAATCAGGAATTTTTTTTTTTAAGGTCCTGAGGAGGGGTTGTTTTCTCCTGCTCCTTTATCACCTGAGGCAGTTTCCTCCAGCCCTTTTCCCTCCCCTCCCCTAAGGAAATTTTCCCAGAAAAGACAAATCTGTTCCATATTTAGGTGTCTATCACATTGTCCAACTTTTGTTTTAACCAAGAACCCGTAGATGAATCCTGAGATACTTTTGATACTTCCCCCCGCTCCCCAAAAAAACCCCAAAACCACAAAACAAACCAAAACGTATTACTTTGCCCCTTCCCAGCTTTATTTAATTAGAGTGGTGTTTTTGAAGAGTTTCTTTAATTGACAACAGGGGCAGAGCTGATGTGAAAGCACTGTAAAGGAGGGCAGGTTTTCACTGTTTTACTGTCCCTGTTGCTTTCTTCATGCTGCCCCCTGCTCATAGAAGCTTCCTGAGCTCCACCATAGCTCAGCAGCCCAGCAGTGCTGCCCAGCCAGCCGTGCTTAATGGTTCCCAGTCACCCCATGAACAGCTCAGCAAGCACCAGAGCTGATGCCAGTGGTGGAGGTGGGACCGTATTTCAGGAGCATGGGCAGAGGAAGCAGCCAGGCCTCCCCTCGCTGGCAGCAGGGCATTCTCCCCTGGTTCAGCTGTCTGAGGCATTGCTCTGAACTGAGCAGAGGCTGGATGCAGTAATTCTCTTTAGTGAGTTGCACACGCAGTTTTTGTTAATGTAAGAATGAGATAATTTTGATCAGTATCTTTCTGCTTAAGGCGTAAACATTCCCCCCTTTCATCCGAACAAAGAAGCACATGTAACTCTTTGAGTGTTTTTGCTTGCTTGGGAAGGTTAGTGTTTGTCCTAATCACAGGAACCCTGAGGTTATGATGCTAATATAAATATGTTTATATTGTGTTTAAATGCTTCCTAAAATAATTGAGGTGAAAAATAGCTGGAAAAGCTCTTTGTGGCTAGTCTTTTAAATAAGAGTTTTTAAAGAACTTTTCTTTTTCTAGGGATTGTCCGAACATTTCTCTTAAAAAATAGTCTCTTCCACATCTAAGGCAGTCTTGTATCACAGTGTGCTAGGGGTAAAACAAAGACTGTTCCCAGACAGTGCTTTACTGTACTTGTCAATCAGTTCTTCCCCTTAAGCCATGCAGGGAGTTGCTGCATGAAGCAGCTGTGTAAGTTATGGCCAGTGTTTGTTGCTTGGTTGTGGTTTTGTTTTTTCCTCCTGCAGCTAATTCTGTAACAGTTCTCAAAATATCATGGTTCTTATACAAAGCTCAGATCTCGTGGAGGAAAAGCAGGTGAATTTGTAGATTCCCCTAAAGTAGACAGTGCAGCTTCTGCTGAAGACAGCAGTGCTTTAGTCCTTGTAGTAAAGGTAATTGTTGTTTAGTGCAGAGCATCTTTTATGCATTTTTCCCCTTCCTGATACTTCCTCTCTGGGGAAGATTATCCTCATAATCCTGCTTCAACCAGAGGAGAAATAAGTAAACCCAACATTGATTCTTCTCAGTTCAGTGGAAAACAGCATAAATAGTATAGAAAACAATGTACTGCTGTGATTCCTCTGGGCATGTGTACACAAATAGTCTGTGTTAAGTAGAGGAGTGTCAGCTCTGACTCTGAGCTAGAGAATGAAGAGACAAACTGCTGCCAGAGTGAGCCACCAGCAAACGTGTCATCATAGATACCTTTGATTTAATACACTCTGTTCTCAACTCTGTCCCCACTCTTTTGAGCATGTTCCCAGCCTCTTCACTTATTTTGGTCACAAAGATGGTTCTCCTAGTTGTGAAGGGTGGATTCCTGAGTGCTGGTCAATAATCTTTTTTTATTCCATCCTATGTTCTTCTTCCCTAGCACTGTTTTTTGGGAAGACATGGAACACTTTGAAAGTATGAGGTGTTTTAGAAAAGCTTACAGGAGATCTAGAGGTATCAGAGTTAAAGCAGATTCTATCTGTATCTTTTCTCACATTTAGCATATGGAAATGATGTAACTGTAACAAAACTATACATTTTCACTTGTATGGAAAAAGCTGGGCCAAATACCAGACTTTCTTACTGACTGTCTCTGTGCCTTCATGCCCTGCCTCCAGCTCCTTTTTGGTCCTCTATCTTACTTGTCTTTCCAGTGGTTGCTGGCCTTCTGGTGCTACGACAGACAAATGACTCCACTACTGCTGCTTCCTGCTTTAAATTCTAATACTCTGATTGCTTTTCTTTAAACTCCAACAGAGATATGCAATACAGCAAGTATGCCTTGCTCTGTACTGTTTCACATAAACTTGGCCTGGTTTCAGGGACAGTACAGATGCATAATTAAGTTCCAGTCTTCAGTGCTTAGATAATAAAGCAACCTCTGAAGAGAAGTGCAGTCATAATACAAGTAATAAGAACAAATGCTGAGAGCTAAGACAGGACTCTGTACAGTCTGGAGATCCTGGACTTGCAACAAGTCTCACATAGCTGGGGAATTCTTAGGGAATTTAGCATTGACTGATTTTGACTGCCAGATTTGAGGTAAACTGCTTATAATCATAGTAAAAATGAGGTAGGTGGATCTTGTCTACAGCAAGCAATACTCTTCAGATATGTGCAAGGATTCTGTTGAAATATCTGGGGAGCAGAAGCCTGTTGAAGAAAGAGATGATCATTTTGCCTTTCCACCAACATCGTGTCCACTTGCATATTGAATGTAGATTTTCTTTTACCTCCACTCTTCTAATGCAATTTCCTGCCCTGAATTAGGTTGATACCTGTTATTTTGACAGCTGTTCCTGGGGTATTTTTGACAGAAATCGTATTGATAATAACTTTAACAACTAACAGGAAAAAAACCCACCTTCTGTCTTTTACCTTCCTTTAAAAAGAAAAATAATCAATTTCTTCCGTCATTGGCAGAGCAAAGCTTCCTATCTCCATCTGCATTGCCAGCAAGGAGATGATAGAAGTCTTGATGCCTATTAGAGAAATTGGATTAAGCTGAGTAGATCCTGTTCCCAGAAATATCCCCACTCATTACAAGTCAATTTAGCAGGTTTGTGTACGATGATTTTCAAGTTGGAACCTAAAACAAAGGACTTGGTGGTTTTCCATAGGTCATGATTCAGGAGACTTCTGTCACAGAAGTCAGGAATTCCTTTGCTTGATGTCATGCTTTTTTTGTTTGGTTTTTTTTTTATAATCCCTTAGAATCATAGAATGGTGGGGATTGGAAGGCACCTCTAGAGATCGAGTTCAATGCCCTTGCCAGGGCAGGATCCCCCAGGGCAGGCCACACAGGAATAGATCCAGGCAGGTCTGGAAAGTCTCCAGAGAAGGAGACTCCACAGCCTCTCTGGGCAGCCTGTGCCAGTCTCTGTCACTCACAGTGAAGAACTTTTTTCCTCATTTTGAGGTGGAATTTTCCTTGTTTCACCTTGCTGCCATTGCCCCTTGTTCTTTCACAGGGCACAACTGAAAAGAGACTGGCCCCTTCTACTTGACACCCACCCTTCAGATATTTGTAAACATTCATAAGATCCTCTCAGGCTTCTCTTTTCCTGGCTGAACAGCCCTAGGGCTCTCAGCTTTTCCTCATAAGAGATGTTCCAGTGTTGTCTTCATATTTGTAGTTCTTCTTTGGACTCACTCTGGTATTCCCTGTCCCTCTTGAGCTGAACACAGTACTCCAGATGTGGTCTCACCAATGCAGAGTAGGAGGGGGAGGAGAACCTCCCTGGATGTGCTGGACAGACTCTTTATGCACTCCAGGTTGTGCAGAAGAGTGAAGTAAGAGCACAGCATTGATAGTTTTTATGATCTTGTGATTTCCGTCTCACAGCTGATAATGTTTTATTTAAAAAACAGATTTCCCTCTGAAAATGGGCACATTCAGAATAGTTGCCTGGACAAAGTGGTTACCACTTTTGAGAAAGATTTTATTGGATGTAGGATGAATGGTGATGCTCTAGTGTTACCAATATGAAGAAGGGGAAGAAGATAAGTTTCAGTAATAAGTGTTCAGATGGGGTCAGCAACCCTGAAAGTCAGAGAAATCTGACATGTCCTCCACTGTCCTGTACAAGTACTTGTACTATTAAAGTAGGTGCTTATTGTTACCTGTAAAAGACACTAAAATTGGCTTTTTTTCATGAGACCTTTCGCCAGCATTTGAATTTTTAAGTGAAAACCCAGGTAATGTTCTGCCCATAATATTCAGTCCTTTCAACTGTTTGGTAATTTTTGTTTACAGGCATCATATATCTGTCATTAAAATCTGCAGGGATTTGATGTAAATCTCCTTAATCACAGAATATAGGATGGTAGGGGTTGGAAAGGACTTCTGGAGATGATAGAGCCCAATCCTGCTTGTAATCAGTTTGCCTACAAGAACCTGTTTTCTCTCCAAATATTAGAGCAAGTCTAAGATCTGCCTTCTTGTTTTCTTCTCCTCTTTCCTGTCCTTCATCTTTTCCTTGATTCTGTCCCTTTTACCATAGCTTATGTAGCACAAAACCTCCAGACTTTAAATCTACCTCCAGACCTTAAATCTGTATTCAGGTCAAAAATCTATTCATAACAAGTTATAAGCAGATCTGTTGTCAGGTGCTAGTAGAAAATACAACAATTTTTTTTTTGTCTTTTGTATCAGTTTGTGTTGGCTCAGGAAAAAAAAAAGTTTGCATCATGAGCTTTGCAAACTGCATATGCTGATAGCCTTTTGCTTAAGATGGTATTGAAAAAGGATAGGAGCTCTGGTATTAACAAAAAAGCTTCAAGATGTTAATGAGAGTTATGATGTTTGTGTCTTGTGTGGTAGTAATTAAATGACACTTGATTGCCAAGATTTATTTGCAACTGGTTATAGTTTTTTTTTCCTGTCTTCAGCCTCTGATCTTTTTTCACATTTCTCTAAGCACAATGCAATATATCAGTCAACAAAAGCAAACAGCATCTCTATTCAAGCCTTGCTTACAGTAAAGGTTGTTAATTTGAGCTTCTTCATAAGTCTTAAGTCACCATCTGGGTTGTCTGGAATAACTAACTCAACAACCAAACAGCACTCACTGCAGGTTCTCTGTTGCATTTCTGCCTCTTCTCATTTCCCCTGCACTCTTTGGTCTATAATCCTGTCCTTCCCATGGCATTCAGTCAATAGGGTCTTTTACAGGCCTGAACCACAGCTCATCTTTTATCTTTCTTTCCATATTTCTTTACAGCAAGGTTGATTAAATCAGAATGTCTATAGCATCTTCTATCTCTTACCAAGTTGTATGTTTCTTCAGCTCTGGAACAGTAGCTGTAGCCAGTCTTTCACCTGCCAGGAAACCTGGAAGCCTGTTGGCTGTAGCTGCTGTTCAGGGCCATTGCAGTCTTGGTTGTACAAGGGACATGTCACCTCAGCATGATGAGGTATTCTCACTGTTTAAAGGATCATTTTAAGGTCTTACCCAAATCTCTTTTTCAGAGTTTATTTGAGGGCAAGGGGGAAGTACATTATTCTTTTTTATGTGTGTCTTGTCATCTGAAGTGTGGCTTTCTGTTATTTTTACAATTGTTTTCCAGGAAGGGCACAAGAGACTGCAGTATCTTTGTGTATACAAAACAATTTGAATACAAGCTGGTGGTACTGTTGTGGGATGTGGAGAATATGAAGTATTTGCCTTTTGTGTCATTGTAAAACCTAATTCCCATCTTCTAGTCTAACAGGACATGGTTTTTCTCCCAGTAAAGTCAGTGTTCTATTCAGCTAGCTTTCTGTTACATTATTTTATATTAAACTCTTTGTTTTTGACAAAACTGATGAAAGGCTGGGCACTGTCACAGTAATTTTGATAGTAATTGCTCTTAGTGACCTTATGCTGCAGAAAGACTAAATGTTTTAAAATTCTTCCAGCCAAGATGCAACTTGTTGGAGACACTTAGGATCTTGAATGACTTGGGTTTCCATCCTTTCTTCCTGTGTGTAGTGCAACTCTTGATTTTGAAAGAGAACAGTTCAGTGCAGGTTCTTCCAACTACCTTGACTAAAATGGTGTTTATAACGATGGTGTAAATGCCTCCTTTAACTTGACTTCAAACAATTCTGATGTTTCAGGAAAAGAGACAAGTTAAAACCAACTCTAATTGTGTTAATTACATGGAAATGAACTCTACTGAGGTGACAGAAAATATTTGTGTTGTTATTGTTTGTACTGGTTTTAGTAAGACCCTGACCAGTTGTGAGAAAACTGTCAATGCAATGCAGAGATCTGTTCAGCTATTTGATTTCAGTGTATCTTTCCCAGGCTTGAAAGATCATTATTTGTATGTCTTGCTTTAGGATATTTTTCTGTTGTGGGTTGTGTTTTGTTTGCTACTAGCTGTGTGTTGTTGGAAATGCTTGCTGCCTTGTGAGCTGATAGCATTGATTTCTCAGAAAAGCACATTTAAAACAAGTGGGAAGATGGAACATTGTCAGTTCTTTGGAATTTGTAAATCCTCATTCAGGGGCAATTACTTTGTTAAATAAAATTGTCTTCTGTGATTCAAGTTGCCTAAAATGTGGATTATGTATTGTGTTTGTAGATTAGCAATGACAAACAGAATAATGCTGTTATGCTGAATTTGTCAGCTTTCATGGCCTATTATTCCTCCACACCTGCTGGGATGCTTGTTTCAGGCTGTGTTTTAGGCAGCCTCAAAGATACCTGCTTGTTCACACACAGTGTTTCACTAGGAATGCCAACCAAATGTTTAGTATGACTACTTGTTAACTTGATAATACAGAAATATCTTGTAAATCTAATGAGAAGTATCATCACTGCTAGATAAAGCAAGTAGAATCCCAAGATATGACAAATGCTGATATCTTCTGGTTTGTGTTTGTGTTGGTATTTTTTTATACTTTTTATGTGCCATCTCCCTACTCCTAATAAAATTATAATGTCTTCTTTCTGTTTTTTAGGCATTCGAAAGGGATGTTCTTGCTGATTCAAGACAACATAGTTCTATTCAGGACTCTCCACTGGGGATAAGGACATGGGACTCCTCCTGCCAGATTCCAGATGGTTCATTGCAACTAACATCTTGGTTGACAACTGTGAAAAGGAACTTTGGATTATTTTATTTTATTTTTGTGGGAGACCACAATCCCCAGGCTGTAGGACATACCAGGTACTAAATCAGATACTGCTTAGATTTTTGCATAATGTTATTTGATTGTTACTTGTTTTCCATGAAGAACTTTAGCATTCAGGTTTTACTCTGTTTCTTTTAAGAAATGGAAATTTGGGGTTTACATCTTGCACTGTAGCTGAGTAATAAGTACTTGTATTTCTTATTTCTTAGGCTAAATTGAGGTAGTTTGGTTACAGCTTTAATCATTGCTGTTATCTTTATATAGTATTTAAAATTATTACTATAAATTATAATTACTGATAATAGCTGTTATTATCCTAATTACCAAAGCTGTCTTTCTTTTTATTGCTTTTGAGATTTTGCTTCATTTTTTTAAGAATAATTTTGCTACATTCACTAGGTTAGGTAGTTGCTGTGTTCAGAACTTTCCCAGTTATTACCTGGCAAGTAGGAAATTGAATTTTTAAATTTATGTAAGTTTGCACTCTTGATGTATTAATCTGTTTACTTTCAGCCCTTTCTAAAATCTATACATAATTCTATTTTCCTTTCAAATAAGAAAAACTTTCCTTATTTCTCTTAGAAGCTAGTTTGATTTGGAGTATCTGAATACTCAGGTGTTTGTTTTCAAATACTATAGGATAACACTTGCAGATTGGAAAATGTTAGTGTTATCTTAGTGTAACTCTCATTTCTCATTCCTGGAGATGTCTGTTATTTTGAGCCTTTTGATAAAAGTGGTGAAAAAAAAAAATGACAGAAAAAAAAAAAAGTAACAAGGGGGAACCCTTTTTTTCAACAGTCATATTTATTTTTGATAGCTGTTTAGGTATGTAATTTTAAAAATCAATTTAAAATGACTCAGTGATCCACTTTTTCTCTGTCCTAAAGGTTCCATATTTCTTGTAGAATTTTAAAATAACCTTTTCTAATGAGGATGTCTGATATTCTTACTGTAAATGATGAAACTGATGCAATGAAGGGTTCAGAAGCTGAATTTAAAGATACAGACCCAGAAGAAAACCTTATAAAAACAGGAAGTCAGGAGCAGATTCAAGTGGAAAAGGATGAAAACTGTCCTGACAGCAAAACCAATATGCCGGTAAGAAGCTTGTCACTTTATTTTTCACTAGTATATGATGTTAAATAAACCTGTGTTTTGTTGTTCTCCCTTTCTCATGATCCTCTTACATGTTCTCTGGTACACATCAGGAAAACCTGATTGGTGTTAGGGAAACAAGTAGAATGCTCATTGCTTCCTCTCCTCCTTTGCCCCAGTTCTCTGTTTATATGAGTGTAAATACGAGTCATTTTAAATTCTTTGAAGTGGATGAGCCATTTTCATGGGAGCTGGACAGTTTGTGGCTGTTTTCCTGAGCACACACTTGAAGTTCAGGCTTTTCATTGAAGCAGAGCAAGGGAAAAAATTGCCACTTGAGCTGTCTCTTGCTGTTGCTGAATCCCAGCTGAGTTTCAGAGGCTGGGCTGTGTTAAGAATGCTCAGTACAGTACTAGTGTGGTGTGATCAGAAACCTGGAGTGAGCACAGCAGCCCAGCACGCTGCCCTGGCATGGGGCACTCATCCAGGGCTCCTCAGCTACGTGCAGCTTATGGGTGGCTCAGGTGTAACTTGTACAGCAGAAGGCTAAAGTTATCAGACATAGGTAATCCAAATCCCCTGGTGTCAGAGGAATCAAATCAGCAGATCTCCTGAGGCCAGTGGTCTGGGTCCTGCCCTAGCCACCAGCAGGTCCAGCCTCTTTCTCCCTACATCAGTGGAGGAGTGATGTGGTGAGCTCTCATCCCATCTTGGATGCCAGCCGGTACTACTCACACCTTCTCTTTTCCCCAGTCCTTCACTGCCTCACAATTCTGATAGGTGATTTACTAGGTGGGAAGACATACATGGTTCTCATGCATATGCTGATGATCTGATGCATGCAAGTGAATGGTTGTTGCAAGGTGGGAGATGGACCTGTAAAAATGTTGTGGCATAAAATTTCAAGTGATATGAAAATAACCTTGTGTTAAAGGCGAACACACCACTAAGGATGGGTTAAGAATTTATGGCAGCAGATTTAGTACCTCTGAGGCTTAGTTGTGCAGCTCAGGAGTTGTGAAAGATCTCTTTCACATGGGATAAACTGGCAAACTCCTGACTGAGGCTGCCCACTCAGTCACTGAAGACTGTAAGTGTCTTAGATGAGGTGAGGAGTTAAGGAAAGCAACTGACATTTTCTGGCACAACCTAGAAAACGGGTCAAATTTCTCAGAGAAAACACAGAAGCTTGTGTTTTACAAAAAAAAAAAAACAAAACCAAAACCAAACCCTAGTTTTCTGTAGGAATTTTGTGTCTTTGGGTTAATAATAAACAGTTTTCTGATGACAGTCCTGACTGGGATATGGGCTATGGCAGTATTCTCTTACGGGTTAGTAGGACAGGAGCTTATTAGATTCTTGTTATTGAGAATTGTGTAAAAAGTTCTTTTGGGAGTAGTTTTGTTCAAGACTAACAATTCAGTATTCCACAGAGTGAAGTAAGCTCTATCACTATGTTAAATTGCTTCTAAATAAATCTTGTAGACCACTGTAATAACAGTACAGTTTTATACTTCAATATCTGCTGGCTTTATTAAGGCTGGATCAGTGTAAATAGATAATTTTATGGGAGAAAATAAATCCTTAAAATGAAATACTTTTCCTGAAAGATGTGAGAAATATCTGCTACTGAAAAGCTGGTGGATGTAATAGCTGAGCTGGTATTTTCTTTAATCACTGCAATATCCCAGTAGTGAGCCTTAAAAAAAATTAATTTAAGGTTAGTTGCTTTCCATACCGTTCATAATTTGGAAGAATCCCATTCACATTTTTTCATTCAACACATTTTCATGTGGAATCTTCTATGAGACTGAAGTGACAAACCAGCCTTCCTGCAGAGCAGTGTTGCTGTAGACTCAGACCTAGTCTAGAGAAATGGATCTGTTGGTGCTGTCAATGGCTGTGGGCTTTGGTGAGAGGGTTGGTTGCTTGATTTTGTTCTTGTACAGGAGTATTAGCTGGTGGCTGAAGTAATTATCTAGCATACCAAGATGAACTGAACAATTGTGTAATGAAGGCTGTTTGATGGATACAGCTTTACTATTGCATTCACTTGGTGTTGGTGTGAGTGGTGTGTCCAGGAGTCTCCATCAGAATCCTGCTGTTCCATGAGTAGTGCAGTTAAAAGCTGAGTGTGTGGGCTGAGGATTTTGATTTCCAGAGTGGTAGGGTGACAGTCTGTTATAAAGTGGAACCTTGCTAATAATACAAGTTCTCTACAGAAATTGAAGTCAGTAAAAGTTGATGTCACTTGTGTAGTGGTAGCTGTTAGTGCAAATATGTGTCATGCATTTGAGGCAGCTTCATTGAAAACAGGTTTTATTGTACAACATAAACCAAAAATTTAGTCCATAGTAACCACAACTTCTGGGAACAGTAGTCAGCAAGTCTTTGACTAATGGATGACTAGTGTGACCAGTGAAAATTCACTGGCTGTGCTACCCTTCATTAAGTGCAGGTCAAATGTTATTCTAGTGGTGGGGAAAAAGAGCAAAAGATTGGCTGAGAAATGTTGGAAGCAGTTATCAGAAGCTCATTGGAATGTGTTGTGTTCTGCTCACCAATTGAGTGTATCAGAGTGAGTAGTTGTATGGGGTTTGGTTAGGGCTTTCCAAGCCAGGAGTTAATTGCTTAATAAGTTTCATACCTATTGGCAAACTGCAGTAATATCTAACTGCTTTACAGCCAAATAAGAAACAGGCTGTGATCTGTTCTCTGTCTAAACCCCTTGTAGTTTGAATGCAGACACCTTACTGGATTTTTACAGTTCAGAAACTGGTGATTTTATTCTAAAGTGTTAACTGTGGCTCTAAATTGCAGATTATTATCTGTCCAGAAGGCATGTTTTCCAGACCCCTCACCAGCTTGGTTGCCCTCCTCTGGACCCACACCAGCACTTCACTGTCTTTCTTACACTCTGGTGCCCCAAACTGGGCACGGTTCTCGAGATGTGGTCTCATCAGGGCTGAGTATGGGGGGCACCATCGCTTCCTTCCTCCTACTGGACACACCATTTCTGATCCAGACCAGGATGCCATTGGCTTTCTTGGACACCTGGGCACACTGCAGGCTTTTGTTCATCCAGCTGTGACCAATACCCCCAAGTCCTTTCTGCCAGGCAGCTTTCCAGCCACTTCTCCCCCAGCCTGGAGCATTGCCTGGGGTTTTTTGCAACTGAGGTGCAGGACCCAGCACTTGGCCTTGTTAAACCTCATGCAGTTGACCACAGCCTCTTGATCCAGCTTGCCCAGATCTCTGCAAAGCCAAAAATCCTCCATAATGATTCACACGGGTTTATGTATAATCCAGAAAATGAGGCTTGTTCTTATGCTACAGTCCATGTATTATTATGGGAGCTGGCGGGGGAGAAGAACAACATTTATCTTAAATAGTGTCATGTCTTCAATGAAAAATAACTGTTAATAAGAACATGTAAGATCTGTGATGGGATGATGACTGACAAGGCAGTAGAAGGCTGAGAGAAAGCAAGCCACATAGCACTGTGTAAAAGGAGAAGCACTTGCAAGCTGTGGAGAGTAGAACCAAAATACCACCAACCAAGAAAATCCTCAGGGCAGGGTGGAGGCTGGTGCCTGAATGCAGGAGTTGTAGGCATCCACTGTTTCATATAGGCAAGGCAAATGTTGTATTAACTGAATATAATTCTGGTTTGGATTTATGCTAATTAAGCAGATATCTCTGTCCTTTGGAGGAATCAGTTTTTGTACTTGTCAATTAGACATCTGTCTTGCTAGAAACTTTGTCCTTCCCTACCAGAACAAGCCTTTTGTTTTCTCTCTCTCTGTTCCACACCTTGAGGTCTCTGAACTCTTTCTTTGCCACCTCCTCCCCAGCTGTTTTCTTCTTGTCAGGGTTTATGTGACTTAGTCTCCAAAGTATGTGACTTAATAGTTTTTAATAGATGACAATCAGACAGATTTTGTTTAGTTACTTTGGAACTGTTGAAAATACCTCTGTGTCCAGTGGACAAACTGTTTTTCCAATAGTTTTCTTCTGCTGTGACATGGAAATTGCTGTTGCTCCTCACTAATGCAGGACAGCGAGTAACCACAGACCATGCTGTACTTTTCCTTCAGTGTTAAAAAGCTACCTGGGATTGTTAGGACTGTGGCCCTTAAACTGTACTTAAAACTGAGACCTAATTTGAAAGAGAAGTGAAAATCTGCCTGTCCTTAGATCACTCTTGATTCAGGTCTGTCATGTCATTCCTGTTCTCTGAAATGCCTGAACAGTACTTCAGAAATAGATACAGTACCTTCTCACAAAACCTTCCACACCCCTAAGTTTGTCATCTTGAGCCTGACCTGGTTTTATCCAACTTGTTTAGACAGCAAGGTGATGATAGAGAAAGGCCTAGAACAGTTCCAGATCTTCACTTTGTATTTAATATACGTGATCTGGGGAGGTAATTAGGAAAAAATAAAAGGGACAAATACTCCTTCTGAGAGCCTGGGTATATAAGATTATGTATGTTTGGGAAGCTATCTTAATTCCCACTCCATTTTGTACTTGGAGATGAAGCACAGTAATTGGTCTTAAAAAATAACAATCA
Organism: Corythornis vintsioides; assembly: GCA_025447755.1. Taxonomy (NCBI): domain Eukaryota; kingdom Metazoa; phylum Chordata; class Aves; order Coraciiformes; family Alcedinidae; genus Corythornis; species Corythornis vintsioides. Next base: position 34,901 of record JAOEGS010002736.1, on the reverse strand, counting down.
AACAACAGCTTAAGACAAACACCTAATCATTATTTTCATTATGTAATTGTTTGGAATACTTGCTTTTAAACATTATCTTTGAATCATACCCATAATGACTTTAAATGGGACATAAATTTATTTTTAATCTTGCTTTCATTAACACAATGTTTTCTCAAGTCAGTACAAGTCTTTGAGAGCTGCAATATAAAGAAATTGCTTAATTTGCACTTGCTAAGAATTACATATTCTCATGTAGCTATAAATTGTTTTTCACAAATGGGGAACATAAAGATGCTCTGGAGGAGAAAAATTTAGTAAATGCAGAGAAATTAGGACAGAACTAAAATTTACAGACCTGAAAAAGAGAAAATGTGCATTAACATCTACAGCATGCACTGACTGCCTCTTATTGTCCTGGAATTCCAGTGAAAATGTAGTTCTCCTCTGTTATTGTGGTTTTGCCTGAGGAAGGAACTGTGCACAGTTGTCTCCAAGTTTTGTGAGTGCAGTTGCTGTTGATGTCAGAGAACTTTGAGTTTGTATTTCCAGGTGCAGACCTTACATCCCAGGACTTCTCTTGCATTAGCTGTCCCTGCCAGTCCAGCCACACCAGATTTATTCCAGTGCTTATTACCTGTCAAGTGTGTGGAGCTTATTCCTCTCACAGCTGGATGTGGGGGCTTGTTTTTCAGGTTAAAGATAGGCAGGAAAGCAAAAGAATCCAAACCTAGCAAAGGATTGTTTTACCAGGCAGTTGTTTCCAGATAATGAGTCGTCTTATTTAATGTAATGGGTGGGATGATACTTATTGTAGCTTTGAGGTTTGAGTCATTTCACTCAAGGGAGAATATCCCTCCTACAGTGGCCCCCCAGCACTCCCCAGTGGGATTCCTGTTGGTTTGGTCCCTAAAAATTATCAGGTGCTCATGAAATTGAGCACCATGATATTCAGATACCTTAATTAACTACCCTGAGTATCCTGTATTACTTTAAGTTACTCACCATAGACTGCAAACACCTATCTTAAAAAAAAATAGATCTTGAAATGCAGTGTAACTGAGTCTAAGTTGGGTTGGCTTCCCAACCTGGAAACAGCAAAATGGAAGAGGAGATAGAACAGGCATAAAACACTTACAGAAATGTACCATCAAACGTCCCATTGTGATTGAAATCTAAAAACCATATTAACTTCAAACACTTACAGTTTAGATCTAATACTAGATGATTTCAATGCTCCAATTAAATGTGGAGGCATTTGCTTCACTCTGGCATGAACAAGCACACTTGTTTTGGCTGCAGTGGATTCTTGAGACTTTACTGAGGTAAGATGAGGAGCAGATGTATGCTTTGTACAGTTCTTAATTAAATTTAATTATGATATGGTTCTTGCTTCCAAGAAACAATCTCTTTCCTGGTTTGTTTTTAGGGTGTATTGGCTTTTTAAAGATTTTTGAATTTTTTTTTTTTTTTTTAATTGCTCTTTAAAATGAAATCTGTATGTCTTCTCTCTTTAGTGAGCAGTAAAGGGAAATGGTTGCCCAGGTGTAGATTTTGGTGTGTGGTTTTGACAATGAACTGAGGGCTCCATTGGCACTGCTGATTTATTTTAAGTTGATTTGAACCAACCCAAGATAATTGATAGGAGGCTAGGAAATCATCTAGTTCTTGAAAGTTTAGTAGACTCCTATAATGGAGGCTTTGCTAGGGACCTGCAGAGTGGCAGCTCTCGGTGCTCTCAGCACAGCTGACTGAAAGAAAAAAAACATATTTTGCAGGTAACAGCAGAACCTTAAGTCTGTCTATTGTTCCAGGTATGAGAACACTTGAACTGTCTTTGCAGCTCAGACTCTCAGCAAGTTCCCTTTAAAAAACTGATGATGAGTTCAGTTAGTTTTCAGTGCTGCTATTTAAAATCCTGTTATATAGTGAAATGAGCTTAAATGAGCTCCCCTTCTGCTGCTCTTCAGCTAAGCTGGTGCGACATCTAAAAAAGACATTTGGGACTTGTGGAAAAGGAGAGAAATAGTGATTTTTCTGCCTTTATGTGCTAGTTTGGGTGTCTTTTTAGCAACATGTAGGTCCTACTAAGAAATTAAGGCACTTGATAGACATCAAGTCATCATCTGTTCCTGTGGTTGAGGCACTGCTTCCCCCCCCTTTTTTTTTTTTTCCCCATATAATTTTTGCAGGTAGGCTTCAGGAATAGAAAGAGAATTTCTAAAAACCATGTCATGTTGCCAAGGAAATTAGGACATGAGAATTTAAAATGTAGAAGCTGACAGAGAGAGTAAACTGCTTGGATCTTATTGAACAAGAATAATGCTTCCTGTCAAATTCCTGTAATGTCTGCTCCTGATAAACTGAAGAAATGAAGGACAAGCACAATGCAACTGGGAGAGCACATGATCCTTCAGCTGAAAGCACCTGCTGTTCTTTTTACAGATTTGACCATCATGTCAGTAATAATTGTTACAGCTTTCTCTTATACAGACTTGTGCATTAATAAACCTGTACTATTGAGTTTAACTCAACCTTTTCTGTTGTGCCCATCGTTCAGCGGCCAGTGCAGGCTTTTGGACAGACAGCCAAAAGGTCCAAGGTACGGTAGCCTTGTGTGCTGGCATGCTAAGGGAGCCCTTCGTGCTTGATGAAGCTTTGTTACTTTGTGAAAAGTGCCTTTAGTTTTCTTTTTTGGCATTAAAGCTTTGTTTTATTCTGTTGGATTTTTGTCTTGCCTAGTCGTGCGCTTTTGTGGTTTGCCTTTATATTTTTTGGTGGCTTTTTATTGTTGCAGAGAGCGACACTTTCCCAAAGATTTTATTTACTTTTCATTAGATGTGCTCTATTGTGCTGATAGTGCCTTCAAAAGCTGCAACTGCTTGGGTATTTTCATCCTAAAGGAAATTGCATTTTTAATACTTGCAATAGAAATATGTAGTTTTCAGCCGTTTTGTTTTACATAAAATGAATGGGAAAATAACGGCTTATGGGATATTGATATACTTTTTTAATTAGCCATAGTTTTTAATTTTACATACTTTCCTTCAGTCAAACACAAAGTTAAAGTTAGTTCGGAGCCTTGCTGTATGTGAAGAATATCCACCACCTCCCACAGCTGAAATATCACAGGACTTCCAGGTAAAAATCATGTTACTGAAGTTTCTGAAACCTTTTCGAGTAATTTGCTGTTCAGAAGGAAATCTTTTGGGTGCTCTGGAAATACACAGGCACCATGTGGTGTTAGTTTATTTTAATACAGCTTCAATAGAGGCTGGATGGTAATAGCAGATGAAGAATTTGCTGCTTTGTTTTTCTGAACTCTATGGGGATGCCTGGGGAGCAGAAAGAGGGGTCTTGTTAGTTGTTCTAATTTTCTAGTGTTATAGTGCTCTTGAGGTGATCTTAAACTGCTTCGGTGCTGTCTGCCTGCCATCGGTAGGACTGAAAAGTCATAACTAATATACAGCTTAATTTACTGGCATTTTGTATTTAGAAAATGTAAACACTTCTGTGTTCTAGCATTTTACCTGAATTCCTGCACATTCGTCTCAATTGCTGGTGGTTCTGTTAACACATGCCTGAAGTGTGTTTGAAGGCTAAGCTGTTAAGATGATCTAACATGCTGAAAGATGTTCCTAATGCTGGCCAAAATGTGTAAAAATACTTTAGAAAATTTAAAACAATCTAGCTTTCCCTAGTTTACCTTCATACCAGTCTGTATTTTTAGAGTCAGATTCTATTGCTAGTTTTAGTTCTGTGTATGAATAAGGGCATCAAAATGTCATTTTTCTTCTGCTCCTGTCAAAACTGAGCTGACCTTTAGTGACTTACTCAGAGCACACTGACTTATTTTGCTGTTATTTGAAAAGCTTCTGCACTGTCCTTTTGTGAAAAACCTCACTCTTAACAAGCTGAGGGAACCAACAGGCCAGTGAAGTGTGTGGGGCTTTACTAGGGGAGTGGTAATTGAGGTTAGAGCAGGGAGGGAGGGTGAAAACTCATAAAGGTGTTTGTCAAGCTAATTCACTTTTTCTAAGATAGAACCACAAAGTATCTAAATTTTTTGGGTTTTTTCCTTTAGAAAAATGAGAACAGTATTTTCATAGTTTTTCAGTAATATACCAGTATTTTAAGAGCTGAGTAGAGAAAATTTGAAACAAAGCCTGGTAACTTGTAAGTCTTGGATCTCTTTCTTAAATTGGTACAGGCTGCAGAGTAAGAGATAGTATATTAAGAACCAAATTGGATCTAGCTGTGGGTTTTCTGTGGATGCAGTAATCTAGGAAAAGATGGCTTGTGAATCCCATTAACTATGCATTGATTGAGAGAAGAAATTCAGTTCTTCCCTGTAGAGTGGAGAAATGCATGTTGAAGAAAGGTAGGAACTTGTTATAAGTTCTGATGCTGGAGTGTGTATCCTATGGGATACAAGTCTTCCATGACCCTATATGTAACAACATGAACAGGGAATTTCTTCACCCATTTTGCTTGCTTTCCCTGACATGGAAGAGTTGTTCTGTAAGGACCAATTGGCTTCTGGCTGCCAGGAGCCCTACACTATGAAGCATGGTGTGTGTGCATGAACTGTGCTTGGGACGTGTGGCAGGAGTCTTGAAAAATACTTTTTTTTTTTTATGATTAGAAAATGTTAGCCTTGATAGGATGAAAAATATCCTTGGTCAACTAAGAAGCAGGTGTGAGCTTTGGGATAATTCTGGAGTCTTGCCTGTAACCATTTATCAGTCTCCCCTTCCAGATCATGTCTGCAGCAGATCTTAGCAAGTTAAAACACGCAGGGGTGAAAGTCACTTAGCACATCACTGCTGGCTGCTGCTCCTCAGAAGACTCTAGTGAAAGAGGCTGACAGACCAAAGAAATTGTCTCAAGCAGATCAATTTGTTCTGCTATATTTTCTTTTATTTTCTTGAGTAATTGAGTAGCTTTGAAAAAAGACCCTGTTTCTCCCTGAGAAACCTAGGTGGGAAAGAGCTCACAAAATTTTGAGCCTTAATGGTTAAAAAGCATTGGCAGCCCTAAAAGGTGCTATGAAAGTACAAGCTTATCAATTTATTCCAGAAGCAAGAATGCAGCTGATTTATTTGATCTTTTATCTTTGTTACCACACTAACTATTCTCTCACCATCCCTTCCCTAAATATTAGGTGCTGGGGTGGTTTGATTCTTTATGCTCCATACAAAGTGTGAGCACTAGCAAAAGATGATCCCTCTCAGCTGTCTTTTAAGGAAAGGCTGCTTTCATGTGAATGTCAGTTGTTTTTAGGAATAACAAGTAAACTAGCCTATAAAAGACTGAACTTTCTCTTCTTCAGCAAAGGGAAGCGGGGAAGAAGATGACTACGGTCTGTAACATAAATTGATTGTTGTTTTTGGAGATGGCTGGTAAAAAACAAAGGTCCCAGGATGTAGCAGCTTTGAGTAATACTCTGTAATGCTGCCTGATTCTACCTTTTTCTCAAGTATTTTAAGCTGCATGCATTTACCAGGTTTTGATAGTTTGGGGGGGTTTTGCTTTTGAGAGCTTCAGGTAGGTGATCCCCTGAAGTACAGCGAGGAGTCTGTTCAGTCAGTATGGCAGCAGAGATCCCCCAACAAGCAGGATGGGGATTATAAGAATTCTAGGGAATGAGAAGTTAGAAGATTTTTCGACAGCTTTCCTGTCAAGTAGGTCATATTTAATTAGATGCTACAGTTTTTATAGCATTAAATCACAAGCAAGTGCCCTTTGGTACACAGTCATGTATTGCGCTTTGAAGTAGCACTGGTGGCAGAAGAAGAGCTGTCTGCTCAGATGGCTCTGCCTTTTTATAGCTCTTGTTGGGAAAAGAAGTATGAAAATGATTAATTGCTGAAATCCTTTGACTAAATTATTGCTGCATGCTTTTACTTTGGATGAGTTTAGCATATGAAGTCAATTTTAGCAAAGGAAAATCAGATTGAAAATTTACTGATAGTTTTGTTGAATATTACTGTAAAATGGTGAATAATATATTGTGGATCTAAATGAAAAACTGATTTTAGTAAGACATAAACCATGCTTCTTTCTCTTTCAAATAACTGTTATTAATCTACTAGGTGATGAGTAGGTGTAATGCACTTTGTAGTGACAAATAAATTGTTCAGGTGTTTGAGGTGAGGACTGCAAAGATTAGTTTTGGACTTCAAGGTTTGTAGCCAAGTGAATTCCTGAGACTAGGAAGGAATTATACAAAGGAGTGATTGCTAGTGGTTTTAATTAGACTTGGAGTTAGATAATCTTATAAAAGCTGAGAAGTCTTCACACTTACAATGCTATTTTGCATGATATATGTGAATTAATAAATGTAATTAGAACGTTTCATGTGGAGGCAAAATCATAATGAAAGAGAACTGATAAAACTGTCAGCCTGTTATTATTTTTTACCTTATTTTTGGAAGTTGTTACTGCTAAAATGCACATGGAGAGTAGTTTCTAAGCATGCCTCAGTAGGCTAGCTGTGAAGGGCCAGGGGAGAGAGCAGGTTGGTGTACAGGGGCAGGGAGGGCAGCACTGCAGGGTGTGTTTGCACGTGAAGCGTGGCTGGCCTTGGTGGATCCCAACTATATTTAATTCCAGCCAGCTGACATGGGATCAAGTCTGAGGGACAATGACACGTGAGGAGAGGCTTAGAGCAGGTGCCTGGATCTGGGTAAGAATGGGCTGGAGGAAGAGCCAGGACTTGCGTGGGAAAGGATTTGGTGCCAGACAGGAGTGATAGGCAAGAATGGATGAGGGGGAGGTTCTTTGGGAAGGAGCAGACACTCTCAGTTGTGTGGTGGGGGCAGCCTCAACTCCCTTGGCATCTGCAAGAGCATAATTGATGTTTGTGGGTGTTTAAGACAAAAGGTAATGGAGTGTTGCTCTTGCAGGATTTGCCACTCGTGCTCTTGGAGTTCTTCAGACACATGGTGTCTCTCTTTCCCCTGACCTCCTCTGGTTTTGCTGTCTGAAATATGTTGGTCCTTCACTGGCAAGCTTGATGAAGAGTAGAGAGGCATGAAAAACAAATTGCAGTCTTCTGCTATTTAAGGGACTGTTATGTCACTAATTTCCAAAGGAAAGTCTTTTTTTGCTGTGTATGGGAACTGGGTTTTATGATCATTAACCTACTTGTATAAAAGAAAGGATTTGGAGATGGTGACACAGAAAGCTGCTCTGTCAGTGCATACAGGAAGAGTCTAAGCCTTGATGAAAGTAAGGCTTGCAAATTTTGCCTTGAAATATTGTACTGTGGCTATTTCCCTTTTTTTTTATGGATCTGGGAATACTGATCTTAGACTGAAACACCTCTTGTGGTTGATTTGTTTATTCTTTCTAGTGTAAACCAAATCAAAATTTGAAACTAGCTTTTATATTCAAGAACTCTGAAGGATGGGGGAGGGAGCATCATGGATGATGCATTACTTTAATGTATCAAACACCATACATTTGGAGTCATTTTGAAATATTCAGGGCCTCTGTGTGCAATTTCTAAAACATTTGTTGTACTTTCTAGGTCTTATCTCTATTTTATTTTTTATTTACTGATTAATATTGTGGTCACATAGTACTTGTGGGATCATAAAGAATGTGAAGGCAATTGTTTCCTTCATTACTTCTTTATTTTGCAGGTAATATAATACAAAACAGTTCTTCTGTGGGTATTGTTTGAAATAATTTCCATGCTGACTGATTTTTATTCTTGACAGGAGAAAATTCAGATCCAGTTGTCACAGTCTTTTGAAAAAGAAGAAAAGCCTGCAAAAGATGAAACTGAAAAGGAAAAATCCAGTGATAAACTGTCCAGAAAAATGTTATCAAGAGGTTTGCCATTTGTCATTGTGCTTTTAAATATACTCTGTAGATAAAGATTATTTATGGAAAGTGCAGTTTGCTTCCAGGCCATCATTGCATAAACATTGTACTATTTTATGAGCAATTGCAGGGAGTAGGGGAGAGCTCTTTGATCTGGAGAAGGAATTGGTCCCAGAGGATACAGGGCTGTCGAGGCTTCATTGAGCACTTGTACTGCAGCAAATGCTTTTCCTTTCTCCCTGTCTAGCTGTCTATGCAGGCCAGCATAAAGGCAGTTGTGTTGCCTCACTTCCAAGTATTCTTGGGAGAACTGGCTGTAGTTGTCAGTAGTTCTTATTCCTACACTTTATTGCAGGATTTGTGAAACATCAGTGAGAGTGACAATTGCCACTAGGCTTCTCTGACCTTCATTTAACAGAAGTCAGTGTTCTGTTTGTTAGTTTAATTTACTTTTGATGGTATCTAGAATATTTTGATACATTTTTGGATCAATGGTGGAACTGCCTAAATAAAAAGGACAATTACTATGTTTTCATTTAGTATTCCTGCATTCTGAGTTGAAAAATCTTTCTTTTTACCCTGAAATAGGACTGTAACATTGATGACATATGCCTGTCTCTGTGCATGTTACCTGATGCCTCCTAAATGTGCTCCTTTATGCATTTAAGTTGGCACATCATTGCACAGCTCTTGCTTTAAAGAGAGGATCCAGAATGTTTATCTGACACTCTTAGATCAACCAGTGTGCAGGAAATATCTTTAAAGCTAGAATTCTTTTTGAGACAGGTAGCTCTTGTCTACCTTGTGTCCCTCAATTCCATAGAATCTTCCTTTACTGGCATAAAACCCCTCCCCCATCCTCCATCCATCCCCCCAGAAAAAAAAACCCCACACCCAACATGTTAGATAATGATGAGTTGAGAGCAAAGTGGCTGAGTGCCTAAGGTAGAGGTAGCTGTTCTAAATTCATTTAGTATCTCCTCTGGAGGTTAATTACTTCCCAATTTAGGATATGCCAAAATAGAAAATGATGGAATCTAAGCATCAGTCTTCTAGTAATTATAACTGAGCTATTGCTCACTTGCAAATTAAGAAAATTAAATCATTATTCAATCTTAAAGTTGTTTTATCAGGCATACCTTTTTTTTTTCCTTTTTCCCTTCATCCTCAGGATCAAAAGTAATCCCAAGTTATAAATGCTCACACATGTCTGATCTCATTTATACTCTCTTGATAATAAGTGGCCAGGATTGATAGTGTAACAAGCTCTGCAGATAAATGAACCCACTAACGTTTTTCTCCAGGGAGCTACAGGTTCCCCATCCTCAGGTGAACTTGGATTTTGTTCAGGAAATATTTAGGTCTAATTTTCGAAGGCTGGACACTTTGACCACCCAGTTTCCCCACTATGCCAAGAGGCTGCTCTGCTGGCTCTGTTCTTTTGATGGAAAAGCCTGCATAGGTTCTGTTTCCAGCAGCCCCCACATTTGTTAGTGCAATAGTACTCTCATTGCTAACAGAAGTGATTTGTAATGTATGCTCTCTGTACTCACCACCAAAAGACCTGGAACAGCTAGGACCTAGGTCAGAGTTTAAGCTGTGCCTAACTTGAGACTAGGTTAACATGTAAGTGGTTCTTGAAAGAAACCAAGTTGCAAATATATTTTTAAAACACCTTTGAATTCTAAGACCTGGAACTCTGACCAGTGGCTCCTGTGAGGGAAGATTTAGTCTTCAATCAATGTTTCTTTCAGGGGCAGATGTTAGAGAACAAAAAGTAACTGAATACTTTCTTTCAATGAAGTCAGAAAGGCAGGCAGCAGGTTGTGAGACTTTTCAAAAACTCCTAAACATTTTTTTTAATTTTATTTTTTGTGCAAACAAAGCTCAGGAGAAAAAGATTTTTTAATAATACAAAATATTTGTGAAGATTAATCTGTTGCATTCAGAATTACAGTATTTCTTTAGGCAACATCTAGTAACTGTAGATCAGCTGCTGCTCCACAGGAGTGTACACAACAGTGCAATGGGGTGTAATGAGAACTTGAAAGGTTGATGGTGATCAGATGAGTCAGGGTGAAACACTGCTTAAAAATGTATAGCAATTTGGGAACAGACCAGCACTGGTACTGAAGCTTTTGCTTCTGTTACACTTGAGTTAGGGAACTGGGAGGGTGATTTGTTGGGGTTTTTGTTTTGGGGTTTTTGTTTTGTTGTGTGTGGGTTTTTTTCTACATTTGAGTCTTTTCCCTGGAAACTGGAAGTGTTTCATTTTGGGATTAACATGCCTGCTAGTTACATAGGATTGATCCATAAATACTGTGTTCAACAATAACTGGAAAAAATAGTATTGGTGTTTTTTGAGAGTGTAATTTTGCTCTCTTCCCCCTCACCCTTAGATTCCAGCCAAGAGTATACAGATTCCACTGGTATAGATCTTCATGAATTTTTAGTAAATACATTAAAAAACAATCCCAGGTAAGCATCAGTGATGTCAACTTTCTGTTTGTCTTTCTTGTTGCCTGAGGTGTCCCATCACCTATTTGTTTTGTTTTTTTCCTCCTCTTTAAAAGTCTAACCCTACATGTCAGTTGTTCAGGATGAGATTTTGCTGCACAGGCTGTCTGAAACACCAGCCCACTCTAACTTGTGTGCTATATGAGCAAGGGGTCAGGACATTTAAATGGTTTAAATGCTTTTCATGCTCTATAGGCAAATAAGGAGTTCTCTCTGTAGGCAATTCTCTCCCTGAAGGGAATAATACTAGGTCTCCAAAACTTGTACTCCCTTAACATCTATTTGTTAAAGACCAAACTGCCTTTAATCTGCCTTGCACTGAATTTATAGACAAAGGATTTTTCTTTCTTTCTCTAAGGTGTACCATATAATCATAGTTAGAGAGGCACATTTTCCATACACATCAGAAACCAAATCTGACCCAGTTTGGGTCCCTCATTCATTGCCCACAGAACTGACATGGTTCTGGTGCTTTGAGCTCTGCAGGATGCTCCCACCACTCTCATTTGTTCTTTTCCTCACAGGGGCTTCATACTTGGGTCTGTGGCTGTATGTACAAGGCAAGAAATAATCTCAGTATTGTGCTGCTGTTGCAGAAGCTATTCCCTTGCTATTTCTTATTCATATTATAGTTATCGTTTCCAGTTTGATAACTTGTTGGGATTCGATTTTATTGGGGGGAGAAAAAAAGTAGAGGCCAACAATATTTTGCCCTAGAGAGTAAAATTCTCAAGCACAGACTCTGCTCTTACATTGTTCCTATTTGAAGTCATAAAGCATCCCAATGAAAAGCAGTTATAGATGAAGGTCTGCTGTGGGTTTAGGGGCACAAGCTTAGTTACTGATGTGTGCAAATTATGAACTATGTGACAACTAATTACATGTTAATAATTTAGAGGAACAGGCACAAATGTTTTTGAGACTAACATTCATTTCTGTCACCTTGAGTTGTAGCTTTTTTGTATTTGTTTGTTTGGTATCTCATCATTGCAGTGTGCACCAGTTTTTAAGCACTTGTTGTTGGGACATTGTAGTAGTGCCTCCTGTTACCAGTTCTGTGTCATTGTGTCTGTCCTCTGTCATATGCTTCACTATCCAAAGGCCAGTTCAGGCCTCTGCAAATCTTACTACCCATGCTAACCAGCAATAAACAACCTCATCCCAGCTTTTCCTTCCTGAGACTGTCTTCTCAATGACCGTTCTTTCTGTTGGGCCTAATGGGCAGAGATTACTTGGGGGATGTTCATATTCTGGTTTCTGAGATGAGAACAGCCACCAGGTGGGTGCAATGCAATGTAGCTTAGTGAAAAATTGTGTCCTACAAGTGCTCCATTTGACACCTGGTGGTCCTGTTTACAGTCTGCCATCATTCCTTGATCACAGATCTTATCTGTGTCTTCTTAAGATGAATACAACCACAGTTATTGGAGTGTCTCATATGTGAGTTGCTGTGTTTTTATTTTCAGGGACAGAATGATGCTGCTGAAATTAGAACAGGAAATTTTAGATTTCATTGGTAATAATGAGTAAGTACTGTACTCTCATAGGAAAAAAAGAATTCAGCAGTGTGCCTGTTGGCTAAATAAAGCTACTGTTCCTTTCTTCCAGAGTTCCAAGAAAAAAGTTTCCCCCGATGACATCTTACCATAGAATGCTGTTGCACAGGGTAGCTGCTTACTTTGGATTAGAGCACAACGTGGACCAGAGTGGGAAGTCAGTCATAGTAAATAAAACTAGCAATACAAGGATGTAAGTGTAAAAGTTCTGAAAAACCTTTTTGATGCATCTGTTTAGTACCTGGGCTGTATTATGCAATGCTGCTGCATCTGCTGCAGAAGGGGTCTGTCTGCTTGTTGCAGCAAGGAGAGGCAGTTGCAAGATCTTTACTGTTCATGTTCCAGAGCTGTGTAGTGATGTAATTTGCTTCATAGTTAAACTCCTGGATGGGGGGAAGGATGTTAACTGTAAATGAAGAATGTTGCTTTTCTCAAAGTGCAATGCTAACTTTGTTTCCATGAAATACAAATGTATATCAACTATTTCTCTGAAGACTTGTACCAGTCAAGTGTATAAAGTACATTCTTTGTTTCTTTTGGAAAGCAGAACCAGACCTTTAATTAGAACAGGATCATTTGTGATTTGGTGAGGGAGGGGACGTGACTTGCACAACTTTGGCTTTTATACTGTAAAAATCTAAGGGGAAAATTCAGGCATTGAAGTCTCTTGTTGGAATAATGTTGCTTACAGGTCTCCCATGACCCTACAAAATAAACCCAGCATAGAAGACAGACATCTCACTAATGGAACTGTATCTGGGTTAACAAGTCATGATACGCTGCTTACTGTGGGGACTGGGGAGATTTTGGAGAAGTCAGTGAGCAAATCTGTGTTACAGAAAGGTAGCACTGGGGTCACTGCAACTCCAAAACCTGGCTGTAGTTGACCTTCTCATTCAAAGGGCCCAGCTGCTCTCTCTCTCTCTGTCCTCTGCACTTGCTTGTCTCCTCTCTCAAAGGCAAAGGACTGGGGTGTTGGTATATTTATGCCACCTGCTTTTAACTTAAAGCATTGCCTGACACCGTTGATTGTTGGTGTTTTTGTTTTGTTTGGGGTTTTTTGAAGTACTCTGATTTGAATGTGAAAGATATTCCAGCATCTGCATCCTGGTCCCAGTCTCTATATACACCAAACAAAAATATTTGAAAATCTAATTATCTACCCTAATTTTAGATTCAGTGGAACTGAAATAATATAACACACTGAAAATTCACTTAAGCAAACAGTTTCCTCCTCAAAAATTTCTAGAAAAACAGAGAGCCTAAATATGTGCAATAACTAATGTATTCATGCATGTGTGTTTGCCTTGACTATACATTCTCTATCTAAATTGACTTTAAAAAGCCATACATTTCAAATCTGTTGCTTTGCATCTCTCAGCATCTCTAGACTGAAACTCCAGTCTAGCAATTCAAATGTGAATAAGAGCTATTAAATGACTATTTCATCATTTTTATGCCTTTTTTTTTTTTTTTTTTTTTTTTTTTTTCCTAGAACATATGTAAGTAGTCCATGGCCTCTGGAAGCCCCTATAGGTGTAGCTACTAATTAGCAGGCATTTCATCTAACCTGCAGACATTACGATTCTTAATGTTTTCAGCATTCTTATTTTAAATCACTTTGGATATAAAATAAGAATTTAGAAAGAAAACCTTGGAGATCTGCTCCATGTTGAATAAAACCAAACTTACCTTTTCCTCATAGGCAGATTCCCGGCTCCATCGCCGATCAGTGATGTTACTGACATCAACAACCCAGTGCAAACTGGGACGTCTCAGTGGAGTGGGAAGTTGGTGATTGCAGGGCAGTAAATTCAGGGACCTTTAAAAGAAAGAGGTAAGACAGTCTAAAGGTTCTCTGAAATGCCTGCTAATTATGTTCGGGCATCCAGTAACTTGTAGGTAGGCTTGGCTGGTTTATAGAAAAAGATCTGACTGTGCAGCTGTTCTGGGTAATGAATAAAGAAGCAAACAGGAAAGAGTACACATGTCTTTTAGTAGACAATTATTTCATGATTGTCTGAACTTTTCTTACAGTAGCAGTAGTAGTTTTATTGTCTAGGTACTTGGTATCTGTTTTTAATAACAAGAGTTTGCAAATTATTGGGTTTTTTTTTCACAAAGCAGATAAGAAAACTACTAATATAAATAATCTGTTGCTTCATCCTCTGACTCCTCCCGTGCAGCTCTTACTTGCCTGCATTGTACTGTTCTTCTCTTGCTTACTTCTACTGAATTTTGGTTTAGAAGTGTATTCGTTTCAATGCTTTCTCCTCTATCTTCTGTCTTCCCTTGAAATGAGTTCTGAGGTATTACAGCTCTAGCAGAAAGCACCTCTCTTCACTTCCATGCATGCCCAGTGCATCTGTTGCATGGCACCAGTCTGGATTCAAGAGCACTTCTGATTCCCCAAGGGCATGTGGTTTACTTGCCACCTTAACTGGAAATAGAAGCAAAAAGCTTTGAAGGAGGAGGAGATGTTAAAAGCAGGTTTGTTCCGGCTCAGAGCAGGACTCGGGGCACCCGGCATCTGTTTTCGGTACCTTTTCCATTGCCTGGACATCTGAATTCTGTTGGTCACTTCAGTTAGGGTATTGAACATTAATCTTGAGTGTTATTTCAGTCTGTCCCACTCTCTGTAGTACTTGTTTACAAAACCATAAGTCTTTTTTTTCTCTATTGACTTTTCACAGACCTGACCAAAAGTTCTGCGAGCACATAAAGGATGACAAGAGTGATGACTTCCAGAAGCGGTACATCCTTAAAAGAGATAACTCTAGTTTAGACAAAGATGACAACCAGGTAAATTACATATGGATTGTTTCCTTCCACTTGCTGTATCCAATTGTGTGTTTACACTATTTTCCTGTAGAATTTGACACTGTATCACTTAATTTAGATGAGAATACGATTAAAAGATGACAGAAGAAGTAAATCCATAGAAGAACGCGAAGAAGAATATCAGAGAGCTAGAGAAAGAATATTTGCACAAGATGTATGTATCCAAGAAAATACTGTGGTGTTTTGTATTAAGCCTTTGCACACACATGCACATGTGGTTTTTGTCAAGAGACTTCTTAGGAAATTTCCTGTTTCTGAATGGGATTGAGCAGATAAGAATCACTGAAATTACCTGAAAGTCTTCTGTTTGATCACTACAGTGTGAAACGCGAGCAACCTTCAGGAATTACTTTGGTGCATTATCTGGCATTACCAATTTCATTAAACTGTTTTGGCCCTCATTGAAATTTAGGTTACAGAATTTTAGTACTGCAATCATTTCAGCTATTGCTCAGAGCAATAATTATTTAAAAACAAAGAAACCAAGGAAAAATACCCAAACAAAGGACCAAAAAAAAAAAATCAAAAACAAACCCCAAACAAAACAAAATAAAAATCCAAACATGTTTTTTATACTAGAAGTCTAGTCTCTCTCTTGACTGGAGTTATCAAGCAGGACAACACTGTCAACTAGAATTCATTCACAGTTAGTGACTATATTGAATTAAATAGAACAAATAATTTTTTCACAAATATGCTGCTTCTAGCAGTCCACTCTTTCTGACATTTATCTGCAGCTCTTTCACGTCCAAAACCAGTTTGCTGCTCTGAAGGAAAGAGTAATAATGTTCAAGAAGCTAATCTGATGCTTCCAATTATTTCCTGAAAGCTTTTTTTTAAAGCTTTTTAAATTTTTTCTTAAAAAAAAAAAAAAAAAATATCCACCTTTTCAAGAAAAAGAATGGAGTTTTGGATATGAAATTACCTTTTCCCTTTGTGTACTCATTTACTGTGTATTGTAACCTCAGAAGCTGTATAACAAATGTTAGAAGTCACAATCAAGGAGAACATAATTGAGGTTACCAGTAGATTTTTTGATTGTGTATTCTGTCTGCTTTTTAGCATGTGTGTGTTTGTACCCAAAATGTTGAGTGCAGCTCTTGCAGTAGCCAGCAGCGTGCAGAAGACAGAGCAACTCAGGTGGGGTTACCAGACATGGGAAGTCATTAGCTGGGCAGCAGAAGCCCAGTGGAAGATTTGTAACTTCAGAAAATATTGATATGAACAAAAGGGTCAGCATTGTGACTGTTCTAATGCTAACTTTTTTCTTCTTGCAGATGGGCCTCTTTATATTGTTTTAATTTCCCTGTCATGGGAAAAAAATTATCCACCAAAGGTTAAGGTTTCATGCAGCTTTAATATAAAGAGGTGCAAGCCCACATAATAGGAAAACACTCTCAATGGCAGCCTGTTGTGTTACTGTGCTGTAGTAGGGGTTCTAGATGCTGTAGTAGGGGTTCTAGATGCCATTCATATTAATTTCTACACTTCTTTGCCCCTCAGTCCCTGTGTTCCCAAGAGAATTATTTCACTGATAAAAGGTAAGAAAATTTGCAGTTTAATTGTTTCATGTTCCTATTTTCTTAATAAATATTAAGTTATCTTATTAAAATGTCAACAGAATCCAGGAGGAAGAAACTAATAGTACACAACAAAGACGACAGATACTTAGGTATTTGATGCTTTCTTTAAAACAAAGTCCTGAAGTATTTTGCATGCATTTCACCTTTTCTTTGTTGTTGTGGTTTTTTTTGTTTTGTTTTATTGTTGTTGGTTTTTTGGTTTTTTTTTTGTTTTGTTTTTCATTTTTCCTTATTTTGCAATTCATGCTTGTGCTAAAAGTTTAGTTTGTAACTTACAGAATCAATAAGGAAGCATCAGGGAGATCAGCCAACAGCCATCAGAGCAGCAGTGAGAATGATGTGAAGTATTGTGAACCCCGTCCCTGGAGCAGCACCGACTCCGACAGCTCCCTCCGCAACCTGAAGCCAGCTGTGACCAAAGCCAGCAGCTTCAGTGGGATATCTGTTCTGACAAGAGGAGATAGCTCTGGAAGCAGCAAAAGCACAGGCAGGCTGTCTAAGACAGGTACTATACAATCTGTACGTAGCTGGCTAGCAATCAGGTGCCTGGCAGTTTGATGCTTGATGTGTTGTGTAGGTAGAGGCCTCAGTCCTGTGGGTGTTCTGTGCAACCAGCTCCCTCGGGGTATGGGGGGGCTGCATACATCCAGTGGCTACACACCTGCCCCTCCTATAGCTCACCTACAGCAGGCCCAGCCCTCCTGTAGTGCCTAACTGCCTTGGAGAGCTACAACTCAGGGAACAAACCATATGAAGGCTTTTGAGTTTGGAGGTAGAATTTGAAAGTGTATTATAGATGGTGCTAAGCTAAATATAATTGATCTCATACAGAGGATTTGAAAACATATTAACAGAAGTACTTAATACAAAATAAAAATGTAGAGTTCAGCTCTTTAGTTTCAGTGTGTCAGGGCTGTATTTGTGCAGTCTCAGGAAGCTGTGCACTGCTGCCCTAGTAGATAGGAAGAAACAGCATTAATGTATATTGTTTATTTATGTTTCAGTGCAATTGTTAAATGAATATGGTAAAAAACTTACTTGATTTTTAGATTGCATAAATATCAGATCAGTGGAACAAAGTGTATACTGTTTAATTTTAAGATTCAGAAATGTTGAGGAAAATACTCATAAGAACCTGGGTATCAAAAGTGTGTTAATTTGTAATTAATGTCAAAAGGAAATCTCATAAAATACAGATACATATTTATGGGTCAAAAAATGAAATTTAGTAAATATTTCTATTAAATGCTAGCACAATATAATAGAATAGACAGTCTGGGTTACAGAGAGTTTTGAGGCTTGTAATACATGGGTGGGGAACAGATGCACTACTTCAGAATTTACACAGCACTGTACAAAAGCAAAGTCTGATTGCCTGCCTGTGTTATGCTTGGCTTTGATTTTTTTATTTATAGAACTTCTCTCTAATGAGGATCTGTTCAAATCTTTTGCTTTCCTTAAACCACAACTACACTTCTGCATCTTAACGCAGTGAATCAGTTACAAATTCTGTTTGTCCACTCTATACTCGTATAAAAAAAATACATTCCAAGATACTTCTGCATCTGCTGTAAACTTGTGCCATCATACTGAGTTATTTCATTCTGCTTGGCACAACTTGAAAAGACACTATAACCTGACAATGGTATATATATGAAAAATACATTATTTGAAAGCTTTGTTTCTAAATTGCAGGAACGTAAATTAATTTTGGTGGAAGCTGTATCTTGGCATTTTGAGAGTTAACATTTAAAGTTCAGAAAGCCTGTCTTGATGGTGGTTGTTTCACTGCAGTTACAGGTTGTGGTGATTTTGCATGAGTTGAGATTGTTTTTGTTTTGATGAAGAGTGTAATTGGCTATAAAGGCCTCAGCCTCATTTCTCTACATAATCTAGAAGTGCTTACAGTGTGAAATCAAATCAAAGAAACTCTGGTCAGGTGAAGATTGTTTTACTGAGCTGGGCTATGGTATTTTGCCCAGTTTACAATTAATAGCTTTGTATTTCACTTCATCTAGCAATAGAAAAAAGGTTAATAGTCAGCATCAGCAAATGCTCCAAGCTATACTGTCTTTTATTATGCACAAATAAAAGGATTACAATTGGAAATTTTTATGAAGGGTTGCAAGGTAATTTCAAACAGTAGGTAAACTTAATCACACTCCTTTTTAAGTATTGCTTTCCCTTCTAGATTGTATAGAGGCTGCTAATGAAGAGCTCTTAAATTTAACAACTGTATTCTGTTTCCAAGTACTGCAAGTATCTTAGCAAAGACTTAAAGTATGATAAACTGTATACCTAGAGATCTAGGAATGCAGTGGTCAAGGAGCAGTACAGTCCTCTCCATATGGGAGTCTTGGAATAATGCTTTTAGCTGCATGCATTGGCTTTCAGAAAGCTCAGTGTCTGATTCTTCACTGCCTTGCAATGTTTACAGTCATTCATATCTGTACAATGATTGTTTTCAACCAGCTATTTCTTACTCCTTTTGAACTTTGAATTGTTACACAAAACCAGGCCAAAGCTACCATACTGTCATAAATTCTTCCAGCTGTATTCTTGATTTCAGTCTGAAAATTATCAGAGGAGGAAAAAAAATAATCTTTTTTTGTATTCTGGAATTTGTCCATTAGGCGAGTCAGATAAGATCTCTGACATCTAGTAGTAAACCACAAATGGCCATTGCTTGCATGCAGGCTGTCTACAGAGCACCTGAAGTTAGCAGTGTATCTGAAGGGACTTTGGGCCCCGTGCAGCTGAGCAGTGCCTGTGGACTGTGTGCTCCCCCCTCGGGGTGTCAGCTGATACATGAGCACACACCCCTTTGGAATCAGTGACCAAACACTTGAGCACATGGGTGTTTCTACAGGCCTGTCTCTTCTGGCCAGAAAATCAGAGCTAGATATGAAAGCCTTGCTTACAGTGCAAAGCAGTGCTGAATTGCCCTTGGTTCACAGAAGGGATCTTGGGATGGTGTTCCAGGGGAGAAGGGGGACTTAATTGAAAAGACCACTGTTTAATAATGTACTTAACACTGAGCTTTAGGGGTAAGTGTTTGCAAGTATGTATTTTAAGTGAGCATGATGTTTCTGTCTCTAGGTAAAAACAATTTCTCATTACTCCTTTCCTAGGTTCAGAGTCTTCTAGTAGTGTAGGGTCATCCACGGGTTCTCTTTCTCACACCCAGCAGCCTCTTCCAGTGCCAGCTCTAAGCCAGCCTTCTCATGGCACGCCTGCCGTCTATCCAACTGTCAGCACTAGTAACTCTCTTTCCTTTGATGGTGGCATAAGCGGGCAAGTGGCACCTACTAGCACTAGCTTCTTTTTGCTTCCCTTGGAAGCGGCCGGCATTCCGCCTGGCAGTGTTCTGATCAACCCGCAAACAGGTTGGTACCCGCTCCGGGCTGTGGTCGCTTGCACTTGAGAGCGTGGGGGGCAGTGCAGGGGTGAATGGCACTGTGCTCCTTGTGGGGCAGTGCAGGGGTGAATGGCACTGTGCTCCTGAATGTCACGGTTGTCCTTTCTTTCCCTTTCTATTCTTTCGTGGGTTTTATTTTCCCTGTGGTTGTGTGTTCGGTGTGTTGACTGTTAAAAGAAAGCATGACTCTAGGATCAAAGGAATCAATTACTTCATTTTCTCTAGCAGGGTTTTAACTTGTATGTAAAAATTTAATGAGAGACTTGCACAAAATGTGAGAATCCTATGTGTCCAAATGCAGAATAACTTAATTGTTTCAGCTTTTTTTGGGGAGAGGGAAAAGTCTTTCAGGGCTACTATAAAAGCATTTCAGTGAGGGGAGAGAGCCTGAAGAAGTATTTGTATTGACTTGAAAGGATTTACCATCTTTCATTTTGTTTGTCACAACATATTCTTGTTTCTCCAATCTCATGAAACTGCCTGAATACCAGTGGAAGAAATAAGCATAAGATTAGGTGCTATTTCTGAACTTCTGTTTATCAGTTGAAAACAGGATTCAATCAGTGTTGGCCAGTAGTGATATTTTTAGTACCTAGTAGGAAATTGAAACTTCCCAGTATAGATGGAAGGTGATATGTAACTACTGGTCTGGATTAAATGACTAGTTAGCATTTGCTGGACAAACTTCTACTTTACTGTAGAAATTAAGAAATACTGCAATTTTTTTTTAGGTAACACTTTTTGTAATCTTTAGAAAAATAGTGTATTTTTATTTTAGCTTAAAGATGTCATTTCCCTGTAGAAAATAAAATGCTCCAGGATATATTTCCTATCATTCTTTAGATGGATTTTATTAAGTTTGAGTACAACTGCATGTGATGTTTTAAACTAATTTTTTCTCATTGGGGTTGTCAGAATAATGGTATTAAATTACTTATCTTCTATAATTAAAAGATTTAACATTAAAATAGATAATTTTATCTTGTTCCTTAATAAAAATCGATTGCTTTTGTGTACGAAATTAGGCTTTGACAGGCAGCCATTGGATGTGAAGGAGGGTTCATCTGCCATCTTAGGGCTAGGTTCTGGACAGGAGTACTATTAGTATCATGTTAATATCTGAGGAGTGTCTAATAGAAGATACAGTGCACTTCCAGAACAAGGAATATCTAGGTTCAGATAAAATTTTGACTTAGAATATACACAAATAATACTCTATAGTTGTTGATTTGGCTTTAATGTTCCAAATGACAGAGTTCAAAAGCTATAGATTAGTTCTCAGCATTTCTGACAGAGGCTCATGTGGCCTTAGGACCAGAGTCATTCTCAGCAGCTGAACCATGGTAATTAGGAAAGAACACTTCTGATTCAGCCACTGCAGGAAACAAGTTCAGCTCCCATCATTACCAGCAGCTGGTAGAAGGAAATAGGAAAATCTGAAACCTTTTTTATGTGAATGTTCTTAATTCTTGAGCATTAGAGAAATCCAATAAGCTTAATTGGATACAGCTTGATCACCTGCAGCCCAGTTGCATAATACTTTATTATTGCAAGTCTGTCCATCTCTGGCATTAAGTGGCTCAGCCCTCTCTTGTAACTTTTCCTGTTGGCCAGTTGCATTTCAATTGGATGGGACAAGTCTGAAGAAGCACTAGTCTACTCTGACTGCACCCTGGCTAGGTTCCAGAGGCTCTAGTCTCAAGTTTATATAGTCTTCTGGAAAGAATCTCACACAAGAAAATACTTATATTGGAGGAAATTAAAACTGACATCAGCATTTGTATCAAAATAAGCCAGTGCTAGACACATGTCATTAAGCAGCTTGAATCAGGTCCCTGATATCAAATCTGTTGTGCCTTGGGTTTGTTTTTTTCCCCAACCCAGGTACCACTATAAATCACTGCTTGTTTATAATGTACTCTTAAGTAGTTTGGTTTTTTTTTTCAGTATTTTTCATTAGTTCTCTGCCTTAATATTGAATAATAATATTATAATAATAAACAGGAAAATAATAATACTGTTATTTAATTTGAAAGCTAAAGGCCAACTCATCTGTGACTAGAAGAGTCCTTTAACAGTAATCCCATTAGCAGTTATGGGAACACCAGTGCAGCTCTGTTTTATATAAAATTATTTAAAATACTTGCCTTTAAGCTTTCCTGTGTCCTCACTGGTGTTCAGATTGGTTAAAGGAGATTCATTTAATTATCTTTCAAAAGTTCCATTTACTAGGGTTTTCCTTTTATTACTCCTGCCCTTTCCAATCCACTTAATTTAAAATGAGTTTTCAAGATGAACAGAATATAATAAATATTTATCTGTGTTCACTGGGGTATCTTTGTTTAGCTGATATGTTGGTTTTCAGCTGCATGTCGTTTGTCAAATAAAGCCTGTTTAGCCACTGCCATTACAAATGTAGTTGTGGGGATTTGACATAAACTAGTCATAGAAACCAGTATGACTTCACCTGTGTTCCAGTTTTGCTATTTTATTCCTGCTGCCTACTGTAGATACACCTGTTTATTGTCTGTAAACTTAAAACAATGCAGCTGGCTCTCCGTCAGTTGTTTCTTCTCTTCTAACTTTTCAGGTCAGCCATTCCTTAATCCAGATGGCACTCCAGTTGTGTACAATCCTCCTATGCCTCAGCAACCTGTTAGGACCCAAGTGCCTGGAGCTCCGCAGCAGCCCCCCGTGCCCGGCCCGCCGCAGCAGCCCGCAGCCAACCCCATCCTCTCACAGGTGTGCCCACACTGCCCCTGCCCATGCCACTGCCAGGCCTGGGGCCTGCTCTGGTGAAGCACAGGTTGAGTAGTGGTAGCTGCACCAGTGGGGGCACCTGTGCTTTCCCAGCTGGCCTCACAGCTGCTAATAACTGACCATGGTAGGCAGCCTGTGCTTAAAAACACAGAAGGTGTTTTAGGATGGCAGTGTTACGGTGTCAAGAACGTAAAGATGTCACGTTATGGTGTCAGGAAGACTCTGCTCTGGAAGAGGCTGTGCCTTAGCCCTTAGTCACTGTGAAGTTACCTGTGGCAGTAACAATAATACAGCCAGCAATATGGGAAGAGACTCAATCCAACTGAAGTCTTTGTCTCCTTGTCTTAAGGTCATCTTAGGTCATTAGGACTGGTAGGACTTGGGAGCACTTGGGCTTATTGTACTGACAAAAGTGTCTGCAGAAGTACAGGATGTGTTTTGTCCTTGTCTTGAACAAGAGGCATTTAGTATAACAGGCCGGATTAAAGATGAGCTTGGCCCTTGAAAAAGCAAAGCAGAGTGTTTGGGCAGGAGAGGGGAGGGTTCTGCCTCTTTTCACAGCAGCTATTTCAGGCACCAAGCCACTGGCTATCATCTGCTGTGGTATTTTCTAACTGTTCTCAAACCTTATCAAAAAAAAAAAAAGATATTTATAGAACTTCATCTGAAACTTAATCTTTGTCAATTTTCCCTTTAAACCAGGATATCTACTGTTTATGCCACAGCAGAGGTGGTCTGTTTTGAAAAAGGCTTGTGTGTACCCTCTCTCCTTATCTAGTTTACAGAAGTGTCTGTGTACTTGCAGTTTTCTTCACACAATTTCTTTAGTACTTCTATGATTACGTTCTGAGTGGGTATTGGAGGTGAACCTGCCCAAAGATATTACCAGCAGTGAGATCTCTCTGATGTTCTAATAGCCACAACCTAGAGAAAATATTTTAGTATTGTTGAAAAAGAGAAAAGATTGTTTTAATCTATGGTTAGTAGTAAATTCATTTTGTCTTTAGCTGCTTTGAAGCAACTTGTATTTAAAATGCATGCGTAGTTTTTATTAATTTCACAAAAGTCATTCTAAAAGAAGCAGAAAATGCTCCATAGAAGTGATTTGCTGACTTAGAGCTGATACAATGTGTTTCTGCTGCGAGACTGAGATACTGAAACTGTTTTATTTCTATGCACTCAGAAGCTTAAAAATAAATCCATTCCCTATCTGGTAATGGAACATAGTTGTTTCTGGAGAGAGGTTGGGTTTTTCTGTTACAAAAGTCTTGACTTTGTTTTCTCTTCTTATTCTGATGATAACCATGTTTATAAACCTGTTGTTCCTTCAGCCTCTGCGGCCTCTGCAGCCTTCTTCCCAGCCTGTTCCGTACTCTGCCGTCTCTTATCCGCCCCCGCTCCTGCCAGTCTCCTCTACACAGCAATATCCTGTGGTATTTTATCTCCTGTTAACTTCTCTCTGCATGGGTTAATCTGTAGCGGGTGCTGACCTTTGCTTGGTTGGCTGTAATGCTGTGTGACACCAGTGTCATGACTGGCTGGCTTTTCACTCACAGTAGCTCACTACCCAGGGAGGAAAACAGCTCCTCTGATTGGAACGTGTTTATTTCACACTCAGCAGAAACAATTAAGGCTGTATCTATATATTTCATATTCAGATATTTAGATGCATATATTATTTCACTTTGTACAGGAATAGCTTTTCAACTGCTGTTTTGTTAGCCAGTCAGTACCTTTTGATGTCTGGATTAACCCCTTTCCTTCTTGTTGTTCCTTTGTCTGCAGTTTCTTCTGCTGAACTCTAATATGTTGAGGGAAGAGCTGTTCTGGGTTTTGAGGTTAGACTTCTCTAGCCTCTGAAAAAAAGGGATGCTAGTGTAGTGGGAGTGTTAACACACAGAAGCTGGAAACAATGTTGTAGCCCTTTGTGCTTAAAGAAATAATTTTTAAAAGCACACAAATTGAAGCTAAACCTAGTAAAGGAGCAGAGTTATCTATCTAAGGCAGAATCTGAACTAGAGTCCAGGTCAAAAATGAAGGCTGCCCAGCCCCCCAGCTAGCTCTGATGCTCCAGTGAATACAAGTTTGTGTTGGGTTTGTAAGGTGAGGTTTTTGTAGCTGGAGCAGAGGTTGCCCTGGGGCCTGTGAAGAGGAGCACTGTGAAGCAGTTTCTCCCTGTGTGGCCAATGGAGGACCGTGGTGGAGCAGACATCCACCCTGTAGCCTGAGTAGGATCCCACACCAGCACAGGCAGAGATGCCCTGAAGGAAGCTGCAGCATGCTCCTGGTAGGAGCTGTGGCTCATGGAGGGGAGCCTGTGCTGGTGCAGGTTTGTTTGCAGGACAGAGGACCCTGTGGCAGGGACCCATGCTGGAGCAGTTTGTGAAGGACTGCCCCATGAGTGGGACCCCATGCTGGAGCTGGGGAAGAGAATGAGGAGGAAGGAGTGTCAAAGTGTTATGAACCAATCACAACCTCCACTCACGGGAGGAAGTAGAAGAGTTGGGAGTGAAGTTGAGCCTGGGAAGAAGCAAGGGAGTATAAGGAAGATGGTTTTAGTTTTGTTTGCATTTCTCACTATCCTGCCCTTATTAATTGCAGTAAGTTCAATTCCTCTTCCACATGTTGGGTCTGTTTCTCCCTGTCTTTTTCTTGACCCATGAGCTTATTTACTCCCTGTGCATTGCTCAAGGATTGATGGTCTTGGTTGATAACCTAAAAGCAGCAGAGGTGCAGTTGGTAGCAGGGGGTTTGCTTCAGCTGTGCATTGGCAGAACCATGTTTCCATGGTTGACTGTGCTGGCACTGTACCCATCAACTGCAGGGCAAAACCCACCAGATCAGGATTCACTCTCACTGCTTGTGCAACAGCAGCAAATGTGGATTGCTTTGGTTTATCCTTTGGACAGCTTTAGAGGCAATATTGACTCACAATTAAGTAGCAGTAATAATGCCTTTCTAAACTAGGTATTATGAAAAGCAGAATCTAAAACCCAGAGTAGAAGAGTACTGATAGTTGTGTTCATAGGCATCATTAAAGAATGAAATGCCAAAGGCAAAGTTAGATTGTTATCCAATGAAAATAGGGCTTTTTAAGATGTAAAGGTATTCTAAATAAAGCTTTAGGTGCAAACTCACATTTCCAGTGATAATTAAGACTATCTTTAGCCTGAGAATTATACAATTTTATGATAAAATGTGAATGTAGCTAATCAGCAGAAGACAGAGCTTGCACTTCTGCTTTCTTTACTAACTCCTGTCTTCTCCAGGATGATTTAAGGGAAGGTCTAGTGGTCTTAAAAGATTTCTAATGTTCATCCATGTTTTGAGAGGTCACTTCTCAACTATGAACCAAATCTTCCTGTTCAGCACAAAACCTAATGATCTAGGATGCTGAATTGCTTGTAAAGCAAAGGAGCTTGGGGTTGTAGTAATAGACATTACAGATTCCACAGGACTCCTGCAGTGCTTGGTGCAGTTGGTATCATAGTTTTAGATGTTACCAAAATACAGATAGTCAGTAACCATTAGAACACATTTCCTGCAGCTCTTGATTTCAAGAAAAAAAAAATAAATTCTTGTGTGTAGTATAAGAAGAAATTAGAGGCATGTACCTTGTTGTTCAGAATTGGAACCTCATTAACTTTAAGCTCTTCAAAATTACTTTAGCAATATTAGTGCCTTCTGCTCTTCTACCTGGGGTTAGATTTTGCTCAAGATTTTGGACTACAGTCAGAAATGTTAGTGACACAAATTTTGACATTATATTTGTTGACTGTATCTATGATAAGTAGATAGAAGGCAGATGTAATCCACAAACTGAGTATTTCCAGGGAAAGAAGTGAAATGTCTCTCCTGCTGTCAGCTCTGAAGATAACTTACTGTTGTGTTCCATCTTGTCCTCTCCTGTTCTTTGGCTGATATTGCTAATGCCCAGTAATTTGAGACATGCATTTCTGAAACTTAGTGAGATACTTGGCTGGTTTATTCCTTTTTTTCAGTATGTACATATATTAATCTAATTTTTCCTTTTTTTTAACTACAGCAAGACAACCTAGGATCCCAGTTTAGCCATATGAGTCTTGCCCGCCAGCCACCTGCTGACCCAGCTGAACCTCATACTGCTATGTTCCAATCCACTGTAGTTCTGCAGCCCCCACAGCAGTCTGGTTATATCATCACAGCTGCTCCACCACCCTCTGGCCAACCAGTTTCTGCTCCAGGCTACTCAACATCTAGCCACCCTGTCAGCCAGCAAGTCCTCCAGCAGCAGGGATATATGCAGCAACCTGTGCCACAGGTACAATGGCTCATTTTCCATTGTGTTCCAGTGAGCTTTGTACGTGGTGTGGGGTCCCTCTGAAATTCCAGTGTTGTGTTTTATTTCTGCCTTATGTGCTTTGAAATGAGTGACTTTGGTTTCCTTGCAGAGCAGTAATCACCTTCTTTAAGTAAATTTTTTTAATATTTTCCTATTTACCTGGAAAAACGGATGCTCTGCACAGTTCATTAGTGTCTCAGATGTTTCTCTGTGGAAATTGGGAATTGTTACTTCTACAGTGAATGTAGAAGTTGGCTGCTAAAGATGGATTTTTTTCAGCAGCAGTACTTTTTAATTGCTAAACTATCACTAGCTGCACCCTTTAATAAGCTTTGCATCTTTTTAATTATGTGATTGGCTTTGCATTTAGGTTTCTGCCTTCTGTAAACTGCCAGGCAGTGACTCTCTGCTTCTCTTTTTCAGATGCCAGCTTGTTACTGTGCCCCCAGCCAGTACCCGCACTCCAGCCAGCAGTACCGACCCGTTTCTGTGCACTACAGCACGCAGCAGAACCAGCCGCTGGCACAGCAGCCCGGGCAGCAGACAGGTTGGTTCAGCACCTCGGGTGGGCTTTCTCCTGCCTTTGCTTGTTAAACAAAGTAGAAGCTCAGATATGGGATACAAAGCCTAACAAACATAAGGTGGAAAAACTGAAGCCAGTTGTTCATGAATCTTGAGATTAGAGCCACTAGGAGTGGCTCATGCTGTACCTTCAAATAATTATTCTTTAAGTTTAGAACAGAATAATTTTTAAAAACTTGTAGCTTAGTAACTAACTTTTTAGTAACATGTAAAGATGAATTAATACCTTTAAAGGATGTCATGTTGCAGAGACTTAACAGAAAATTCTAAACAAAAGGTTCTAATTTTAGATTATGTGGCATAGAGAGAGAACTCTGTGGAAGATACTGTTCTAATTTGTGCTTCCATCCTGTGATTAATGGCATCTGGGTATTTAACAGAAAAATTAATGAGACTTAAGTGGTTAAAATTAGTTCCTCCTATTTTTAGTAAAGACACTTCAACTATTGCTTTTCTATGGGTGTTACCAAGGCTTTCTTGTGTTCTTTCTTTCCTAGTGTCTTTCTTCTCCTTGCACACTGTAGCTGTAGCTACCATTATTCTTACAGTCTATACTTTAAAATATTGTTATGACTTTTTCAGTAAGATTTAGATTCCAAAACAAATCTCCTTCTGAGTAATACCTTGACTCACAGTCAAAACTTCAGGAATTTAACTACTGATGTTTGGAGGCTGAGATCCTTAAATTCAGGGGTTTATACCATGTCTTAGCTGAACACATTAGGCTTAGTTTCCTTCAGGAAAGACTTATTCCTGCCCCCAATGATGTGTTGCCCTGTGAAAAGAGGATGAAAGATCAGCTTTTACAAATATTAACTGGATTTCTTTATAGCTCAGAATTTTTAATACGTAGAATACTTACTAGCAACAAGTCTGAGGCTCAACTGGGGTTGCTCCCCCATGTACAGGGACACGCTGTGAGACCAGCACACCAGGTATCTGGCCTGGAGAGAGCCCCATGTATCTGTGTAGCTAAATCAGGTGAAATTGAAGGCATGGGGGGGTGGTGCAGCAGCACCCAAGGTGCAGAGGGAGGGATTGGTTGCTATTAGGTAAGTTTCTTTCTTTTCTGTTTTAGTTATTTACACTGTAACTGAATTTCCCAGCCTATAAGATGAACTGGGTGCTTCAGGAGCTAAAACCTCTTCTGTCCTACAAGAAATGAAATAAGCTGTGCAGACAGCTACTGTGCTGCTCTGATAACCTACCTCACACCTGTAACCCTCAAATTAAGGGATCCTGTTTAAATAGTGAAGGCTGGTCCATTCAATCCTGTTTGGTTACTTGGTGTTTACTAGCAACTGCATAATTGGAGTTTAATGGGGCAGTCTCCAAATCACTGCCAAGCCATTGCTGTCTCTCATTCACTGCTTTATAGGCAACTCTGAATCAGCATTCTAGAGATGGAAGGTTCCAGGTCATGTTTTGTATCCTGTAAGCTGCTGGTGAGATGGTGTGTTTTAAAATTATCTCTTTTGTAGATTTATTTTAAACCGTAAATATTTGTATTAAGTTGACACAAAGCTACATCAGAAATGGTTGATGCTTATTAGCAACAGCTGGTTTTGAGACAAAGGCTAATACAGCAACATGTCTGCTCAAAAATGAGAATTAGCAGGCCCTGTGTTACATAAAGGTGTGGGGTTTATTCATCTTAACAAGTGGTTACTAAATATGAAATAACTCCAAACACACGTGCAGTGACAGCTTCTGTGAGAGCACGGCAACTGCAGCTCCCTCTGCTCAAGGGTGAGTGTCCTGCCTGAGCGGCTGGATTCGGGGCCGTAACACTGTCTGAGAGGGTTACAGATCTCACAGTGAACCGGTCTCTTTTTCAGCTGCTTCCTGCCTTCTTTCCAAAGGGGTTTCAGGTGAAACACTGGGGCTTCACTGGTAATAAAAACACTTCAGTTGCCTAAAAGGTGTTGGGACAAGAAAACTAAGAAAAAGGCCCTTCATAATGAGGGTCCAGATACCATGAGACCTCACTACAGGCTGAGTAAATCTTACTGAGCTACAGTTTCTGCAGGAAGATCAGCTGAAGTTCAGCTTGCTTCTGCCAGTGATGAAACCTTCCAGCTGCAGGAACAGCTGTAGTTGTAACCAACCTACAATCACAGCTTGTTAACCAAGTGGTTGCACTTGCTTTTCTTTTGTTGAATAAAGGCTGTTCCTCACTCTGAATGTGTTACTCACAAAATATACTTCTGTCATCTGTAAGTTAACTTTCCTTACTAACAGTGATTTATTTTTAATTACGTAAATATTGAGAAGGTTGCTCCTTTTTCCAGTCTCCCATTTCAGAGAGTTTCTGTGTAGTGAGACAATCTGCTATGGCAGGTGTGGGGTTTCTGCTGAGTGCTGCATTTCTGCCAGACCACTCAATGCAGAGGTGAAACTGTGGAGCTAAAAATAGCCCATTCTTTGGAACGCCGTGGGGAACCTTGGCAGTCAATTTATATTGTTCCAGATCTCTCTGCTTGCAGAACTGATCACGTCTGTCTCTGGAAGTGCCAGAAAAAGCTGAAAATTATTCACAGCTATTTCTGGGAAATGGGTTTAGATTACAGATGTATTGACTGGATTTGTTGTGTAGTGCAGCTTCACCTTCTGCTGCTGTTTAGGTGCCAAAGATCATTTGTAACGATAGATTTTTGTGCATAGTTCAGATTTAAGAGTAGTTACAAATTCTAATTCCTAATTCAAGCATGCCTTGTTCTGATGTTTTATATAGTACTCTGAAAATATTTAGTGTTGTGTGTTTCTAATGAATAGCTTTCTTAGTATTGAAAACTGAACCTTCCTCCCTTAATTTTCTGAAGCAATATTTTATTAACAGTCTTTTTTTTAGTCTTCATTGTTGCACTTTCTATGGAGCCAGCCTGCTGAGACTGCAGCAGTGTTCACTGTGCCCTGCATGTCTGTGATCAATGAACATTGCTGGGGTTTGTTCACCAAAAAGAGCTTTGTATTAACAGAATTACTTTCAAAATAGAACGTGCCATGTTTTCAACACGGTTTAAAAAAAAATCCAAGTGTTTTTGCAGCTGTATTTGCTTTATCATAGTTCCATACCAAGGTAGGGAGCATGAGGAGTGTCAAGATCAGTAGAATGTGAATGTGTCCAAGATAAATACAGACTCTACTTGCCTCCTGTGCATCTTGACAAGCCCAGGTTTGTTGTTCTGCAGTAGTAACTGGCTTTGTCTCAGAAACACTGATACATTTTCTTGCTGATGTGCTAAGTAGTGCACATCTGTATAACAGAACAGGACAACAAAACCTATTTGTGCTCTACATTAAGATATTAAGATCAACTCTTACAAACTTCCCAGATTTAAAAAGCCCTTAGAAAATGTTACCCATATATTTCCACGTAGGCAACTGTGTAAAAAATGTGTTCATTATTTCAAAATAAGATTTAAATGTGTAATTTCAGGTTACCAGGTTTTGCCTAACCATCAGCAAAACTACCAGGGTTTAGTTGGAGTTCAGCAGTCTCAGAATCAAAATCTAGTCAGTAGCCAACACAACAACGTTGGGAATCAAATTCAAGGTGTGATTGTTCCATATCCTTCAGTGCCATCTTATCAGGTGGGTAATTGACTCATATCACTCCTCTCTGTGGTAAAGTTTTGGGGTTTTTATTCAAGTGTGTTACTCTGTAAGTGGTAAAAGCTGCAGGCAGGTGTCAAAGGGGAACCTGGGGACAGAGACTAAACAAAAATCCTCCCCAGTTGAAGTGGGAAGAAATTCTGTGACAAATGTGCAAGTTCTAGTCTTGTTGAAAGCCAAGTGCTTTGCTGTATCACAATTGTGATTCAGAGGATGGGAAACAAAAACCTCCTAAGATTTCCTGTTTTCTGTTGTAAATTTCTTCTGGTAAGTCATGGCAGTCCCACAGAACCAATGTTTTCATTCTGGGGGAAGAAGACAAAGATTTTATTTCAGTAAAGCACTATTATTTCAGTTACTGTTACCACCAGTTTTCTTGACTTTTAAAGAACTCCAGTTCCAGTTGTTTTAAACTCTCACATAAAGGAGGTGATGGTCGAGGGACAGGATAAAACCTGAATGTGCTCTCACTTGTAGGTTTCGGTGCCTCAAGGTTCGCAAGCAGTGCCCCAGCAGACCTATCAACAGCCTGTTCTAATTCCCAGCCAGTCAAACCAAGGGATGCCCACCACAGGAATGCCAGTTTACTACAGTGTCATTCCATCAGGTCAACAGAATAATTTAAGGTGAGTTCAACTCAGTTATTTTATCTCTCAGCAACTGGGCTTAATTGCCTTGTAACCACATGACAGGATCTTCTCTAGTATTGCATCTATTAAAGTTATTTCAGACTTGCACACAGTTTATTGTCTGCTTTTGCTTTATGCAGTTAACTAAAGCAACCAGTACTGCTCTAACTGGGAGATGCTGGTTGCACCAGGAAACATTGTTTCTGTCACTTTCAGCAATATCACTGCAGTGCCATGTCTAGGTTTTCTGCTTTCCTTTCCTTACACATGGAACACCAGTGTGTTCAGTAGCAGGGCCTTTTGCAGTAACACTGACTGCCACCCATACTCACTGGTTTTGTCAAAGATACTACTTAAGGTGTAAAGAGAATTTGAATCCCAGAAAAATGACTTTCATACTGTTTGGGAGGCTTCTCTGGAAGGAACTTAGTGTTGCTAATGAGGCCTACTGTCCCAAAGTTGCCTGTGAAACAAGTGCAGGAGCCTCTTCCTATGCTCACATCTTGCTTGATAAAAAAAAACAAAACCAAAACAACACTTTCTTTTTTTCCTACCTTGATAACAGTAAATCCTACATGTACAGGCATTCCAGTGTGTGCACCTGTGTCCCCAACACAACTGGAGTATCTGTGAGAGAGCAGATGTGCAGATACCTACAAGAACTAATTGGGAGTAATGCTTGTTACAGATTTTTCTTTCTGTAGTTTTTTGAATCTACAGATGTGCAGCATTTGAAAACACTCTGCTGCTTTTAAACAAGCAGCAACGTCCTTGTGTAAGTGCAGAGACTTAAAGAGGATTTGTGTCATTGCTGCATGGCTTCATCTAAAATCTGAATTCTTGTTCTTTGTTCATGAAGGTTCTTTTAGTACTTTTCTGTAGTTATATTTGAGGTTCAGTGAAGTCAAACAGACATAATCCAAGACTTTTTCTGAAGTAAGTTTTCTGTTGCTTGATCTTTTGCATCATTTAGAATGTCCTGCTCTTTTGAGCAGGAAAACTTTTGTTAGGAATTCAGAGCAGACTAGGAAGTTGCTTTTATCAAAACAGTTATGTGGGAGCACATTGACAAGGAGAGCAGAATGCTGTTCTCCAGGAATGGAATGGTGTCAAACCTACAGGTCACTGCTGAAAACTATCAACAGTAGACAGATGAGAAGCTGTGAGAGCTCACATCCCACACAGATACACAACCATCTGCTTTAGCTTGCACTGAGTTTGGAGTTTTGTCTGCTTTAATGGAAGGGAATCTTTAATATTGTATCATTGAACTGTGGGACAAAGGATGGAATGAAGTTGTGATGGCACAGGTGAAAATGGTAAACCCAGCACGATTACATGTATGTTTTTCCATAATTTTTTTCCCCTCATTCCCTCAGAATGTTTGTGTGTTGACAGGGAAATGAAGTAGAGGATTCTATAGGCACCATTCTGATGCTGATCCACTAACGGGATGTTCTGGCTCTAGCAGTATGATCAGTTAGTGCTATGATAGCGTTTGCCTGTGTTCCCCTGAACTATACCTGGCAAAAATAAACTTCCAAAGTTATCCTTTTCTCGCCTATTCCAAGCAGATGGCCCCCCTGAGCTGTGTTAGCTCCCACTGAAGCAGGAGTGTTCTCAGTTTCATGGGGACAGCCTCCAGCTGAGGGCCTGCATTGGAAATCCTCCTGCCAGGTTCTGTGGTGGTTGTCTGAGATCTAATTCTGGTTAATTGGGCAAGATATAAATTAAATTTTTATTATTATTCTATATATCTTTATACTGATACACTGTTTTTGTGTTGATAGTGCTGTATCAAAATAGGTGAATTAATACAACTCAAAGTATGTAGATCATAAGTTTTTGCCAAGGAAGAGGTAAGTCTTCTTGGGCAGATTCTGGGGTAGGTGGGCATGTTACTGATTTTTAAATAAACAAATTCAGTGATTTGCAGTATGTATGGACAGCAAATGCAGCAGTCATGATTAAATGAATGAGAGGAGCATAAATACCTGATAACTGTGTTCTTTCTTTATTGTTATTATTTCAGTTCATCAGTAGGATATTTGCAGCCTCCTGGATCAGAGCAGATACAGTTTCCTAGAACATCATCACCATGCAACTCTCAGCAGCTTCCAGGACAGCAGTGTGCAGGTTGGGCGAATAATGATTCTACTGAAAGACAAAACTGTCTAGCTGCTATTATGCTGGGTGATGGGGTATTTGCCATTAAGGGTTTGATTTAGTACTAGAGTATTAGATTTCCTTCTGTGTTCCATTTTTCAAGTCACACTGGAGGCAGTTAAGTGACATCTCAATTTCTTTACCAGCGAAAGCTCTGTGGTTACTTACAGAATTCAGTAAGGTACATTGCAGTGCCTTGTAAATCTGTGTGTGGATTGAGACCCATGGGAAGGAGTAGTGACTTTTTTCAGAGTTCCTGAGTAAAGGGTGAAAAGTGTAAGCATTCTGGGTTTGAATACAGGTAGTTTTCAGAGCTGCTGAAAAGCTGAATGAAATATTCCAAAGCTGTGTGGGGTCTTTTTTGGGTTGTTTTTACGTTAGCCTTATTTACTGCTTTTTACTTTCATAGTTTATAGCAACCATTCAAGTCAGAAGCCATCACCACCTACATTATTGCCACCTTCATCCAAGTCAAAGCCACAACAGGCTGCTTCCATTGTGCACTACAGCATAGTGTCTCCACCCTCATCATGTAAAAGCTCGCCCACTGCTCTTTCCATCTTGCAGCCTATCAAAGGTATCTTCTGTTGGCATTTTCATCTAAGCCATTCTGTCTAGAAAGCTGTTGGAAATGATCAGATTGATTTCATGGCTAATTGCTACAACTGCAGTTTGAGCGCCAGCTCTACAAAGACTTACTTCTAATTCTTCATCTGAACTGCTATTACTGTAATTATTTTAATGATCACTTGGAACTTACCTGAAACAGTAGCCAGTTGCATGGGGACAGCATGGAAGTGGCCTTCGGAACGGAAGTGTCACTTAGAAGCACTTAAATCAGGTTCAGAATATTTTGGTCTACAAAATACTTGGGTAATTTTTAGAAGGTGTATAAATAGCAGCTTCGATGGTGTGTGAAAAGAGTGTGATAGAGAGCTTGATCTAGCCATGAAACAGTTCTGAATGTCCAAACACTTTAAAACTCTGAATTTCCGACCATGAAATTGATGGACTGCTCAGGAAATTAAGAGCACGAGGGAACCTCCTGTGATCATGGCAGTACTGTCTATTTATATTTATCTGTTTATTTATATATATATT
>JAOEGS010002734.1:0-39969 GCA_025447755.1 Corythornis vintsioides | reverse complement strand
TAGCACTCCATAGCACACAGATATTCATGTTTGATGCCCCTATGTGTGATTCTCACATGAAAACTCTTACTCTAGTATATTTAAAGTTGTCACCTAAGAATAAAATCAACAATGGGGACACAGCTGAGCAATCTCATACTGAATTTTAGCTGGTTTTATAGCAGTTGTTAAATGATCTTCCTCTCTCTCTTCCTCTCCTCTCTCTCTAGGGTGAATATGAAGGCCAGAATGGTGACATGAATGAAAGAAAGGTAAAATCCATTGCAAAATGAATTTCATATCAGATTTAAGGTGGCAGATGTGAATTGATGTCTTGATTGTTGTTGTAAAGCGTTAGCTGATGTTCAGTCCAGTAAATGTCTTTACAAACGTGTGCATTTTTTGCATTACTTATTTTCCTGTATTTCATATTTACATCACAAATTGTTTCAAGTTTCCCTATGTG
Organism: Corythornis vintsioides; assembly: GCA_025447755.1. NCBI lineage: Eukaryota > Metazoa > Chordata > Aves > Coraciiformes > Alcedinidae > Corythornis > Corythornis vintsioides. The sequence continues at coordinate 39,524 of JAOEGS010002734.1, read as the reverse complement.
TGCATATGGAGAAGATTTTTCAACCTGTCAAGAAGGAGAATTTGTTAAATAACTTATTTTCTTTCCATAATAAAATGGTACTAGAGAACAATGGATGCTAGTGTAAAACATAGCTGTATTTTTTTTTGACTATGCATTCCATTAAATCACATGCAATTTCTAAAAATCTGCTTCTAATTATTTTGTAAATAAAAAGTTTGTAGCTATCAAAAGACTTTTAAAAATACATCACTCTGCCTGCACAAGATAAATGGGTGCATAATCAAAGATAAATTCAGACTCTTATTTAATACATATGCTTACTATTAGAAATAAGCAAAAACCTTTAATTACTGTAATCCATTAAGATCCATTCCATATTGTTCTCTGGTTGGTCTTTTGGTTTTTTTTTTTCCTTGTTATACAAACCATAGCACAGGAAATATCGAGGGAAAATTGGGGGAAGAATGTTTGTCTGCCTATAATATTGACTGGAATTAAATTGCACGTGTTCCTGGGTGCCTGTAAATTCTCTCATAATGCTGTTTAGTCTGTGGCTTTGTGTTGGTAGCACCTGCTGCTGGGGGACAGGTCAGAAAGTGCCAGTGGTTTGGCAAAGCACAGGGCAGCTCTGCAGGGTGCAGTCACCAGAAATGATCATTATCTGAGCATGGGAAATGCAGGCTGAGTCCATGGGTCACACAGACAGGACTTGGAAGGTCAGCTACACAGCTTCCTGACTCAGAAACCTAGCAACCCTGGGGGAGATCAGTGAGCACTGGGTGCACTGGAGTGGGGAACAGGGCCTAAAGGGACCAGTGTCTGGAAAAATATTCACCCTAGTAGTTGTATTTAGTGCTGCCTTCTCTTTATTCTGCCCATTAGGCTCAGTTATGAAGTGTTAAGTATTAAAAACATAAAAGAGTCTTTCCAGAAAGACTTCATTGATTATTCACATATGTCTGCTGCCTGCCATTGAGTCTGCTTAGTATTGTTGTGCACAGCATCATCTGTTTTCTATCTGGCTCTAATAGTCTTAGTGTTTAATTTCCTGAAAAGCCCTGATCAGGTTTAAAGGAAAAGGGGGCATTTTTCTGCCTTTTTTTTTCCTCTGCCCTTTTTTATTTTGTCTGTTTTAACTTATCTCTATCTTCCATTTCAGTTGTCTCTTCCATAAGCCCAAAAACGATGCAGTGATCCAGTCTGGAATGCTTTTATGGCAGTATGGCAGCACAAGTAATTAAGGGTTATGTACCAGTTCATTACATAAAAGGTTAATCCTTATTAACCCTCTTCAGGGCATCCCTGCAGAAAATGCCCAGTGGAACAGCACAGTTGTGTGATGCTGTGATACTGGGCTGGAATCCTGCACTCAGAGAAACACCCTTTTGCTGGAGCTGCTGACTGAGTAAAGGAGTTTCCCTGTCTGAGTGTGTTTCTGCTCTAGCCTGTTTGTGAGCAGAGCATTGCACAGCAGCATGGTAATCACTGAGTGTAGACCCTGGCTGGGGCTGCATGGGGCTCCTGACCCCCTGGCAGTGGCAGCCCTCGGTGCTTGCAGTGTTGCACAGGAGATGCCCCAGGGCTTTGTCACCTCTGCTGCCACCTGCTACAGCAGCATCCCTGCAGGAGTGAACCCAGCCTGCAGTGTTGTTACAGACAGCTCGTGCTGCACAACAGTCTCACCAGTCTTCCTAGGAAGGACTGCTTGCCTTATTCTAAAGGAGCTGACCCCGTGTCTCATGCCACTCTTCCCCTCTACTTCTTTCTTGGACAGAGGGACAAAAGGCTTGACACCTCTCTTTTTATCATCTACAAGTAGATTCAGTTTAATTTTCACCTGGTAATTTGTCGTTTTTTGATGTACTCTGTACTTCAAGCAACAGTTTTAAATGAGCATCTGAGACTGTCTGCAGTCCTTTCATAGTGTGAAACTGTGAGAGGAACACGAGCAGCTTGGGTGATTCCACAGAAATTCTTGCTCTTTTGCACGGGATGGCCTTGATTTTATTTCCTTCTGAAGATAAAATATGGTGAACAACCATCTAACAAAAGATCATGCAGGTGGTTCCCCTGAGCTTCCTTTGGACTTTGCATAATTCTGGATATCTCCAATTCTGAGTGTCCCTTCTGGATAATCAATGAGTTCATGGGCAGTTATGAAAGGTACTGCTATCAAGTTACCCAAACTGTAATTTGTCTGGCAGTTTGTACCCAGCAGCTGCCTTTGTTCCATAACAGCAGGATGTCTTTCACACCACAATTACCACGTTCCTTACAACCTCTTGTAAAAGAGTCATAAGTTGGATTTTCTTTCTGGCAGTTCCACAGCGTTGTATGGATCAGACCAGAGTGAGGGGACTGTCCTGAGTCCCTGGCCTCTTACACTTGAGTGTGGTGGTGTTTCTTCAGGCCCTGAAACACTGCATTTTCTCCCTTGCTGGACTCCCCCCCTGGCCCCTGGGCTCTGTGTCTCTCTCAGCTCTGAGCTGTGGGTGTGTGCACACCCAGCAGTGAGCATGGACCTGTCCATGGGCAGCTTGGGGACAGCAGGGGCTTTTCTCTGGGCCTTGCTAGTATGCTGATAGAATTTATGTGAATTAATGAATGTGTGCTCTCTCCTGGTGGCCTGAGGAGCTGAGCAGGCTCCTGCTGACACACTTACTGCCTGGGTGAGTTTTGACACCAGTTTACCAGTGGGGACTCTGCTCAGTTCCCCTTGGAGCTGGCAGTGCTTGTCAGCACTTACCTAATAGGGTCCCAGGAGTCACTGCAGACTCCTGGAAGACCTGCACTGTGCAAGCAGAAGCATTTCTAGCCTTGTTCCAAACGTCTCCAGGAGACCACAGCAGCTTTGCTTTTCCTTCTGAGCATCTGTAGTGAACACACCACTTAATAAGGTGCTGGGAGGGGTGAATGGGGAAGGTGTGTGTGTGTGCAGCATCCTTGGCTGGAGGCTTTCACAGCTCACTTGGAAGTTTCTGTTGAACTACAGGACGCTGCTTTTTCCACACATATATCTTTAACTCTGAGAAGATGTTTGTCAAAGCAGATGGGACTGCTTGATTCAAGTTAATCTGGTTTGGTTTTTTTGCAGTTGCTGTATCGAGAATGGGCAAGATATGGAGCATTTTACAAGTTTCAGCCTATTGACCTCATAAGGTAACAGACTTGTATGGAGCACTAAAGGGCTGGTGATTCATAGCTGATGCAGATGTAGGGCCAGTTACTTCAGCAGATGGAATCTTGGATTGACTAGAGCATTAAAAATAATGCTCTCACTGCTTTTCTGTATCTCTAATGATAGTTGCTGTAACAAAAATACACTAAACAATAATGTGCCTCTGTTTTTGTGTAGTGCTTATTCCTGGAAGAATTTAATACTTAATTATTTTTATCTTTTTAAAAAATGCATTAATTCAAAAAGAGGGGAATTTCCACTTATATTGGTAAACTTTTATTGGAGAGTATTGTCACACACTCCAGTGAATAATCAGAAGCTGGTGTTCACATTGTGAATCAGTGTGAAAGTATTCGATGGGTTTGAAATTGATTTGTTTTTTTTCACTCCCTGTTTTACAAGTTCTATTCATCTGAACATATTGACATGTGTTCCCAGTGTGGTATATTTTGAAATTGACATTACAAACATAGAAGTTGGGCTTAGATAAGACAAAACAAAATCACTGTGCCTTTTAAGGAATTTCCACAACATGTCTACAAGAAAGCCAAAACAAAAGTCTTTGTTGTGTGCTTTAAATGCTGAGGAGAGAGGAGAGGAAAGGAGGAAATGTTTGTGAAAACTGCTGACTTGAAATATTTATACATAAGTTATCTTTCTAGACAAAAATGAGTGGTGATATTAAAATAAAAGCAAAACCCCCCCCCCCCCCCAAATCTCTCTCTTGATAATTCGTGCACATAAGAAAGGTGACATTTGTTGACATTTATCTTGCAAATAATTAAAGACTAACTAATAATTATAATAATAATAATGCAAGCTGCTTGTATGAGGTTACCTGCAAAAGCTGGTATCAGTAATATGGATAATCAGTAATGTTTGGGACATGTGTTCACTGTTTTGAACTGAGGCTGCAGTAGTTCACCTGATGCTTGACAGGCTGAAGCACTAGCTGGTGAGGTGAGCAGGACTGAGCTAGTGGTGCTGAGGCCATCAGAGTGTGCTGAGCTTCTGCAGGGGTTTGCCTTTTCTGCCTGAGACCCTGCTTTATGTGCTCTGAATGCCCCTTGTTCCAGGCCAGGCATGGAACAGGTGAACTCAGACCACAGTGCCTGCCACGTGCTCTGCAAGTATGACCAGTACTGAGGTAAACTGCCTGACCAGAGGAGGTCTCAAGCTCTGCCAGACCTGAGCAGTCAGCTGAATTAAAAATAGAGGTACATCTGCTTACACTCCATCTTCATTTGTGTTTTGCTGTCTGCATTATAGTGCTTCACTCTGCTGATATGATTTCATAGAAATCCTGTGGTTTATACTTCTGTGAGAAAGAAAGAAGGAAGAAAGGACCCAGACATGTGCAAATGATTCTCTGTTCTCAGAGATTATTTTTCTTGCTTTTATCTCCCATATTTGCTTGACTGCATGTTAGACTGTTGCCACTAAAATAAATGTGGTTTTTATTTTCTGGGCAACGTTAGAGCTTTAGAGTAGATATACCTGAGGAGTTGCCTCCCCTTTCTTTCTGCAGCTGAAATAGGTTTTTGTGCCTCTGCTCTGGGGTGGGTTTGAGCTCAGACTCAGTGTGGGTGCTGGTTGTCTTGGCAGACATCAGCCACAGGCTCTGCCTTCTGGTGATTCACCACGATCCTCTTTCTCAGATTGATGTCCCTCAGCTTTGGTTCTGTTTGTGGGAGCACTGTACAGCTTCAGCAGTTTGACTTGAGCTTTCATGGGGAGAAGCAGCAGCTTTTCTCTTGCCTTCTCCTCAAAGCCTGTTCCAAGTGGTGTTTGCAAAGACATGAAGCTGGAGTGTGTTGCTTTAATTACAGTCACATCTCCAAATCACTGTGATGCCACTTGGTGTAAATGTTTGTAGTGATTCCTATTCTAGCTCTACTCAGGAGGAGTGCACATTGCAAGTGATTCCTCGGGGCGGTGCTCTGGGCAGTCCCAGTGCCTCAGCAGCCTGCTCTGGCCCTGTGTTTGCTGCCAGGCTCCAAGGGAGGGCAGCCCAGGGCCAGGAACTGTTCCCTCTCTCTTGGCACAGGCTGGGCACTCCCTGGGGCTCTCCTAAGGTTTGTCTCCACAGAACTTGCAGAAAAGGTCTGTGGTGCCTTCCCTAACTCCAGAGGTTCTCTCAAGTGTTGTTCAATCAGGTTTATGTTAACTTTGGAGTTACTGATCCTCAGAGTGCAGATTCTCCTGCATGTTTGAATTCCTCTGCTTCCCTCTCCCTCTTCTGTTACTATTGTGAGTTAACTGAACTGTCTGAGCTTTATTTTCTATGCAGTGTAACCACTTTGGCAGAAAACACCCTCAGAATATGTGGTTATTCAATTCAGATATGTCTTTTGCTTGCCTCGGAGCTAAGGCAAAGCAGTCCAGGCTGCTATTTCAGGATATAGATATATATATAAATGGTGGGCTGACTGACCCAGCAGGTCACTCTTACACTCCCAGACTCATGACAGACCCCCCTGTATCTTTTCTGAAGCCCATGTTTCCAGGCAGGGGCAAGTGAGGCCTCCAGTGCAGAGCCAGCACTGAGAGCAGTGAGCTGCCTTCCCACCCTCCCTCTGCAAGCCTCACACTGACTATCACCAGGTCCCATAAAGCTGCAGGGATAAAAGAAACCTCCACTGTGGTAGGTGTGCAGGGTAATATCCAAATATGCAGTTCCTAATGCCTGGAGAATAGCTATGTTATGATTTCTTTCCTCTGCTGAGCAACTGCTGGGTCAGATGGTTATTTATTACCTTCTGAGTAAGACATCACTTGCAGCAGGGGTCTGTACACTATTAGAATGAGGAGCTGTTCTCTACCTGACACTTGGGATTCCTTATTTCACAGACATGCCTTTTAAGTGGAAACCCAGGTATGTTCCAGACCTTCCTGATGATTCTTTTCTTTTACAGCCCCTTGTCTTCACTGTGTGCCAGTGGGGTGCTCTCATTTTATGGGTTCCCTTTCCCTTTGAGAAAGGAAGGAGCTTTCTTTTTGGGTGTTAGTGAGCAGTGTTTTGAGCATGTTGTGCTTCCCACCTTAGACTGGTGTTTTACTGGAGCATTCTTCTGAGATGTGGGATCCTGGCAAGGGTCCCCTTATAGCAGGTGTGTAATGGCTGTAAAAAGCAGTTCTTGGTGAATAACTGAATGGCTCAGTTCCCATAAGGCTGCAGGGGTCAAAGAGGTCTCCACCATGGCAGGTGTGCAGGTACAACCAGGTGCTAGTGCCTGCAGGAGAGCTAGGATGTGCAACACAGGAGCAGGAGGCACTTCTTCCCTGGCCCTCCTTAGCAGGCACATCTTCAGTGCTCACAAAGATGCTGAGGTTATATGCAAGGAATTCTTTATTAGGCAAAGAGAAAACGGCTTCAGGTCTGGGAAAGTGCAGCTCTCCAGCAGACAGAGCATTAAGCAGCAAGATGCCCATGAGCTCTACCAGTGACTCTGGCACTGCTCCATGTAGCTGCTGAGAACGTGCCTGAGGCTCCTCAGGATGGCCCTTCTGCACTTGGAGTCCAGCTTCTTTTTATAGCTCGGAGGAGCCCACAGCAAAGGTTGATTCCCAGCACGGGGAGCCTACAGCGTGCAGTTCATCACCACAAAAGCCCTTGGCACAGCCCCTGCTCTGCCAGCAGCACTGAGCCTTTGTGCCAGGTGGAGCAGCAGAGAAGTGCTGCGAAGCCAGGAGCAGGTGGCACCCTGGGGCAGAGTCCTGGCTGCTCAAAAAGCCACACCTTCTCCAGCTTTGTCATCCTTTCCCCTTTCTGGTGCCTCTGGGAGCTCCTTGCCTGCCATGAGTGGACTTCTGTATGGTGTCTTCTGCCCGTTCCATGGGCTCTGTGTTGGATGCCTGATGCTAGGACAGCACCTTCCCCTTCACCCTGGAGCTCCTCCTCACAGGCTGTGCTGCAGTGCTCCAGCCTGTTCCTTGCAAAGCAGAGGGGTTTTCTCACGGTGCAGAAACCACTGAAGAATTTGTGCTGAATTACTCTGCTGGATGCAGGCCTGTGACTGCAGTGAGATGATTTACTCACAGTGCTGCATCTCGGGGAGTTTGACAGTTCTGTAGGAAGTGGTTCTCTCTCTGCCTGTTTTGGCAAGAGCTTGGTCTTATTTATTGGTGCTTATTTGAGAGATGGAAATTTAAGCCAGTAGGTTTGCACTGCAGCAGTGAGGAAAACCAGATCCCTGCTTTCTGATAAACACAGTTCCCAGGCTTCAGGTCACTGTCTGAGCATTGAGATGCTCGTTACCATCCAGATTCCTCCCTCCTTGGGGGGACTGCAAAGCTGCATCCAGCAGAGGGGAGAACACCTCCAGCAGACATGCAGAGCCAAGGCTCCGAGGGCTGCAGTTGCTGTGCAGCTTCCTGCTGCCTCCCCCTTGGGTTGTGCAGCCTTGGAGGCAGCTGGAGTTGGGCTGTGTCTGCGCAGAGCTGTCTCAGCCCGGGTTCCATGCTGATGTGTGGGCCAGACACTGGACTGGAGTGTGCCCCAGTGCAGCAGGGGTCTTTGGAGGAGATGCTGCTGTCCTTTGGGAGGAAATGAAGCTGTTCTTTCAAGCTGAAGTACAAGGCAGAGCTGGGAGGCTGCCTGTGGAAGCAGAGGAGGAAGTGCAGCAGGTTTTTACACAAGTGCAAGTGCAAATGAATGTGTGTGTGTGGCTGGCAACTGCAGGGTGCCACAGCTGCTGAACCAGGGTGCTTGCAGTCCTGCTCCCTCAGGGTGCCACAGCTGCTGAACCAGGGTGCTTGCAGTCCTGCTCTCCCTTGTGAAGCTGCTCTTGGCAAGCCCTGCAGAAAGCTCAGGCCACGGCAGGGCCTTTCCTGAGGCCAGGGGTGAAGAGCAGCCCTTGTCCTCTGGTTTAAAGACCAGCTCTATAGCTCTCTCACTGCCTCCCAATGGCAGGGGGCAAGCCCTGCTCTCCCGAGGCTGAGCAGTAATGCTGTGACCGAAAAAGAATTGTTATACTCGTGTTTTGTTGGGAATTACACATCTGGTTATTAGCCACTAGATGGTGTCTGACAAGAGAAGTGCTTGCAGTGTCAATACTGACAAGTACTTAGCAAAGCAAATACTTGAATTCAGACTGTAGTGAGGCTTGGCTACATTAATTTGGAAACCAAGAAAGCTTTAATGAAATATTATTTGTGGTAAATTAATGCTATTTATGAAAAGAAGTCAGTATTTGATCTTCAAACTCTTGTTAATCTAGGTGATGAAAATCAGACAAATTATCTTGAGAGAACTAAAGATTAGGAAAGAGATAAAATATCAGTGACCTAGCATTTGTTTGAGGTAAACCTTGGGCAAACATCTCATTTGCAAGAAAAGCAAAGCCAGAAAAACAAGTCATAATAGCTGTTAAATGGAAGAATAAGAGCAGGTATATCCCTGCCTGTCTAAAAGAGAGGCTGGTTCACTCTTGTCAGATTAAACAGGGGTAAAAAGGATTCTACCTCACACAGAGGCCCCTTGCCTTGTTGTCTGTACAGAGCACAAGTTGACCTTTCTAATGGACTTTTTCTTTCCTGCTCTGTAGGTTGTTGGTTCTTCTTTTGTCATTGTTGGGGTTTGGTTTTTTTTTTTTGCTTGTTTTGGGTTTGGGGATTTTTTTTGTTTTATTCTCCTCTTAAAAATTTAATAAAAATTGCTTTTCAGTCTCTTGGAAGGATGTTCCAGGAGGGTTTGTCTTCTGCCAAGAGCCTTTCTTGGCTTCCATGTTGCTGCATTTGGTACAGGCTGTATCTGGGTTTAGCACTGATGTGTTTAGTCTTGGGACTGTCTGGACAGAATGTGTGCTCCATGCTGTCAGGCACAGCCGTGGTGGAAATCTGCAGGATCTCTGGATGCACAGCAGCTCCAGTGCTGCTGCTGAGCAGTAATTCCACCCAGGTGTCCCAGATGGTTGTAATAAATGCTTCAGTCCTGCCCTGCCCTGAGAAAATTCTCAACTGGAGACAAAGCCAACAAGTCCAGGAAGATTTGGGCAGAAGCATCTCTACCTGCAGTGCTATGGTGGGCTGTGCAGAGTTTTGTCCTGTTCCTAGTTCTCTTGCAGTGGCTGGGGTTTTCTCTACACCTTAGAGTCCTTCTGAAAGAAGTCTACAGGTCTGAGATGGAAACTGCCATCGGTGGGAACGATTATCCGGGAAACAAGGAAAAATCTCCTGTGTTCTGAGCTTAGTGTGTGCTAGCAGTGAGTTGTGTGAGGGTAGTCATTGTTCTGCCTGTGGCTCAGTGGTGGTTTTTCTGCTGGTGACAAAGCCCCTGAAGGGATGGGTGTCTCCCTGAGCCTCTGCAGCAGCTGGCTGCTTGCTCCTCTCTGTCCTTGGGCGTGCTGTGGCTGGGGAGGGGATCCTGCACCTGGGATGGGTGCTGAGGAAGGGAGGGAAGATTTTTGGCTGGCTGTGGTAGCAGAGATCCTGGCGTGCAGCTACACTGGGAGAGGCCTGCTCAGGAGAGCAGAGTGGTGCCCCAGTGTGTGAGCTGGTTCATTCTGAAGGCCTGAGCAGAGCCTGCAGCTGGGCTGTTTGCAGCTGTATGTTTACCTGTGGGCAGCTGTAAATCAGTTCAGCTTGCACAGGAGCTGGTCACCACCTTGGGGATGGTGGGATGGACTGTGGCAACGTGGAATAACAGCTGGCTTCCAGTGGGGTGTGGAAATGAAAGAGCTGAGTTGTGAATAGATTTCCCATTGGTGACTCAGTGCCCGCAGCATCTTTCCCTTGGTTTGTAACTTGGAGTGACTGGAGTTCTTTCCAGCGTGTGTCACACACCACATGCCTTACTCACATTCCAGGTGTCCCACACTTGTCTTCACAGAGTCAAAAGCTAAGGTGTTGGTTTTTCCTCTCCCCCCTTTCCCAGGTCTTGGTCTGTTTATAGGCTGCCCCTCCTGGCAGGGCAGCACTGTGTCCAAGGTGCAGGCATGGAGCTGCAGCTCAGCTACTCCTCGTGATGCTGGCCCGGCAGCCAGAGAAGTGCACTGCAGATGTCTGCTGCACGTGTTCTGGGGGTTAGCAGAGGGAGCTGAGCAGACTGCCTCACTGCATCCTCCTCAGAGCTCCTCCAGCCTCTGCCATGGGAGGGGACACTCCTGTGGGTGGTGGCTGGAGATGTTTAGCTGTCCTGTCTGATCGTTTGCTCAAAGTGCAGCTTTAGTGCAGCCTCTGATGGATGACTTGGCCAAATCTTCCCTTAAACGCACGGTCCTTCCCCCAGACGAGGTGTGGTTGGTAAGTGGCCAGTGTTCAGGAGTCATGCAAAGGGAAGGGCACAGATTCCCCTTGCACTCCAGCACTGAGGAGCAGCACAGGCTCACTGCCCAAGCCCTTTGCCCCTTGCTTGGATGACAGCCTCTGTCCTTGCTGCTCGTGTGCATAAAGGGCTGCTGGTCTGCACAGAATGGGGATGATGTGGCAGTGAGGATCAGGCAGGACAGAGTGCCTGGCTTTTCAGTGGCACTCTGCAGCAGGCCAGCGTGAGCATCCTGGAAAGGACTCAGCTCCAGCTTGGCCTGGACACGTGAGGTGGATGTGAGCGAGCTACTAAGGCAGGGCAAAACTCTTGTCTCAGTTCTCCTCATGCCAACAGCAATCACGAGTAATTGCCTGAGTAAAATGAAGTAGGATTGGTTTTATCTCAATGTAAATGAGAGAAGATGCCAAGTTCCTTGTGTAAATATACAAAAACTTGTAAAAATTCCTTTTCCTGATGTTCATCTCGCTCTGCTCCTGGAAGAACACTTTTTCTCCCTCCTCTTCATTCACTACAATCACTTTATTTTTTTTTTCCTTTTAGTGTGAAAACATCAGGGGGCTGGTATGTCCACATTTGAAAGAGATTATCATCCTGCTTTCACAGTGAAATAGCATTGCAGTTTGCTACCCTGGAACGATTGACTTGAGTAGGAGTGGAATGCTGTCAGAGCTTGTAAACCCTGCCTTTCTTTGTGGGGGTGCTAGGAGGAAGCCCCCCTGTTGGTACTGCTGAGGGCACTGCTGGAAGCAGCTGTGGCTCTTGCCACGGGTGGTCAGGGGTGCAGAGGCTCCAGCAGGAGGGCAGCTCCTGGGGGGAAGGCAGGGAAGTGTCCATGTCCTGTGTTTTTCTAGCCTGATAAACTGGGATTTAAAGCTGTCATCAGACTGCCAAGCATTGTCCTTGCTTTTCCTTAGATAATTCCACTCTCTGGTGCTTTGATGGACTGGGTTTGGACATGGCACTCTTAATTATTTTTCTTTTTCAAACCAGTTAAGCTCCAGAATTTGTGCAGTTTTCTTCTTGGCAGTTGCTTTTTTCCATCCTGCCAGGGCATTGCTGAGCTCTTCTCACTTCCCCTTGGCATGGATGCAAATAACAACCCCTTGCTTTATAGGTTACAGATCCCATTTATCACTGGAAGCCTTAACCGTGCTAAAGGAAGCCTCATGAGCTCTGACCCTGGCGGGCTGCTCTTGAATGCTTTCAGGATTCCAGCACCTTCTGTGCTCATCTGTGGCCCTTTTGTCAGGGCAGCAGAGGGTTTGGGAGAGCTCAGACTGTGGGCTGGCTTTGATCTCTGCTCTGACCTATTTGGAGCACTGTGCTGGCTGTGCACGCTGCCAAGCAGTACAGCTAAAGATGATAGCTAATCAGAATAATCCCCCTCTCCCTGTCTGATCTATGTCTGGGGGTGCTGGCTGCTCTTTGCCTTGCTGCCAGGTGCAAGGGGTGCCACTCCCTGAGCAGGGGCACCTGGAGCATCAGTGTGTTTATCTGTTAGCTCACTGCTGCTGTGTGACTCACGACGTGGGGCTGAGCAGCACAGCTTGGTCAGCATCTCCAGTGAGCAGAAACTGCTTTCACACCAGCTGTGCTGAGGCTCTTAATTTGTCAAAAACATTTCTTCTTTCTGAAAAGCCACTTCTGAGTGTGCAGGTGAACCTCCCTTCAGCAGCAGCTCAGCAGTGCCAGGCTTGGGCTGCTAGAGGCTGTTGCCAGCGTGTTCCCACAGGTGTCATTGCCCTGGCTCTCAGCTGGCTCCAGCAGGACCAGATCAAGACTGACGCCAGGTCCAGGAAGGCTCTGAGGAGCCAAATCCTTCACAACCATTGCTGCTCAGCCTTTGGTTCAGGCTGCTGCCCTTGGTGGAACTGAGGGAGATTTCACTGACTGCAAGAGAAGCAGAAGCTGCAGTGTTCCCTGAGCAGATATTAAATATGTTTTGCAATGGTGCAGGACTGTGTTTAACTTCTCAGAACAGAGAACCCCAAATAACCCCCTTCATTTGTTCATGCTGACTTCAGGGTGCTCAGGGTTTTCACGTCTTTGACAATTAGCATTTTAACTTTAAGAGATTGAAAGAAGCTGTAAAACACATTAGAAAATTATACCCCTAACACATGCTTTATTTTTTTTAATCTCTTTCAGAAAGTATTTTGGGGAGAAGATAGGACTTTATTTTGCCTGGCTGGGTTTATATACAGAATTCCTCATTCCATCCTCAGTAGTTGGGATTATTGTATTTCTTTATGGGTGTGTAACCATTGAGAGTGACATTCCTAGGTAAGTTTCTCTGTGATCAGTAATTTGTTATTTGTGCTTTTAGTTTGTGTTCCTTAGTGAGAATAATGGTTTTTAACGTGTCTGCAGAACACTGATGTGTCATTACTACCCTGTGGGCATTAGAAATACAGATGCCTTGAGTAGATAAGACAGTTGAACAGCACACTCTTATTTGGCTGTTTGGCATTGCAGCTCCTCAAGAGAAAATTTCAGTGAGTCTGCTGCATTATCCCAGGGTTGGGTTTTTAGGACATGCATTTGCTTTTTAGGAATGCACCTATCTCTGTGCTGACCCAGAAGGAGACTGTGCAGCTCTCACTGAGGTTGATGCAGATCAGCTGTCCACTACTCCTGCATTACATTGTCCTTAGTGACATCGGGCTGTTTGCACAGGTGGGATGAACATTAGTTAGCAGACTGGATCTATTTGTTATCCACTGTGTTCTCCTCCTTGAGAGCTGCAGAAACCCCTGAGGATGTTCTACTCAAAGCTGTCAGAGTGACAGAGAGCAGCCCAGGACACTTGCTCTGTGTCCTGCAGTGGGACACTGTTGCTCAGGGGTAACTGCTGAGCAGCAACACCTCTGAGTAAGGGGTTTCTTTTCTTAGCTGGAAATGAATGAACCTCGACGGGCTGTGCTGTCTGTGGGAAAGTTTGTGCTCACAGTTAAAGTGAAGTGAGATTTATGGCAAGATGTATCTGCAGCACCCTCTGCTGCCTTTTGAAGTAGGAGAGAGCATGGCTTTAGTGGCACCATAGCTGGGAACAGCTGCATGCTTCACATGCTATGGTAGCAAACATATTGCTGCTGCTGCAGGTTTGATATCTGCTTCTCATTGGAAGACATGGGAAAATGCTCTTGAATGGTGGTGGCAGAGGAACAGTAAAACCACAACATGCCAGCTATCCCTGCAGCAGTGCTGCTAGCCTGCCCTTAGCTCACAGGCACTTCACCCGAGGGACACTGTGCAGGAGTGGAAATCTTTCAAGCACACTCAGCCTGTGAAAAAACAATCAATCCATACTCAGCAGTTCAGCAGGGTCAGCTTGCTAAACACAGTGTTTATCTCAGACTTTCCAGAGGTTGGGTGAAGAAATACTGGAAGTTGAGGGGAGGGAAATACAAACCAACATTTGAGGCAGAAGTGGAAGCTTTCTCATTTTGTAGTTTTACTGCTGGGGCAAAGCAGCTTTTATTCCTTATCTATTTGTTTTATTCTATTTTTGAAAATTAGGATAGCACTCTGTACTAGAAAAAAAAAGGAGCTATGGAGACCCCATCCATAGTCAGCATTTCAATCTGAGAACCCTGAAATGTGAAGGTTTCTAATTTCCTGAGACTACTGTGTCTGCAGTATCTGAACAGCCTTAAAACATGTGGTGGTGCCTACAATAACTGCTCACACTTGAAGAGCTTGGCCAGAACCTGACAGGAGTTGCTAGTCCAGATGAGAGTTCATGTTCAAGCCCCGTGCTGGGAGAACAACCATTCTTAGTTGAGATACCTCACAAAGAGCATGCAGGGTGGAGTGAATCTCAAATGTTATGAAATAAAACATCAGCAGTGGGACTCTTGGCTGGTGTCTTTTAAATTCAGTTTACACACGTCACCAAAACGTGGGATCTGTGGCAAATGATGCAGCAGAGCCATCCTGTCTGACACAGACCTGCCTGCCTGGCTGCTGCTCCTGCCTGGCTGCTGCTCCTGGCTGCTTCCAGGCTGCCCTGGCTGGGGCTCCAGGCAGTGGCTCTGTGTTTGATGTGGATTTTTGCAGCACCTCGATAAAAATGGGGGTTGTCTCAAGGGCAAAGATTCCCTTTGTGGCCACTTCACAATTCTTCATTCATTTAAATCTGATCTGTTGAATTGTGTGGCTGGAGATGGGAAAGTCCCCTCTGTTGTAATGACTCTTGGTGTGGTTAACCTCAGTCTTCAGTGGCTTCCCTGCCATGTTGTGGGGACTGGTCTCTCACTGAGTTGTGCTGGTTCCTGGGGGAGGTGCTGTCCCTGCTCAGCCCCAGGCAGCAGCTCAGCCCCACACAGGCTCTGCTACTCCCCACCAGGGCTGAGGGCAGGGTAAGAGTGAGGACAGCAGCACTAAGATTGTGTGCCCTTGTTCCAGCAAGGAAATGTGTGACCAGCACAACGCCTTCACCATGTGCCCCCTGTGTGACAAGTTCTGTGACTACTGGAACCTCAGCTCTGCTTGTGCCACTGCTCGAGCCAGCCACTTATTTGACAACCCTGCCACAGTCTTCTTCTCCATCTTTATGGCTCTCTGGGGTGAGTACTGCTCTGCATGGCAGCAGGGTCACGTTCTGGCTGCTGACAGAACAGAAGCTGCAGTGCACAGGAGCTGAGCACACAGCAGCCTTACGTCTCTAACAGGCTGTTGGATTGACTGGGATTCCCACAGCTCTATGAAGGGCCTGGGAGGGACTGGAGGAAGCAGTATTAGAAGGCTTTCTGCTGTCAGCAGCAAGCTGTGGAATCAATGGAGAGGACTTGGAGAGTTCAGGGAAGAAAAATGTGTCTGTTCTCCCTCTGCTTGTTTAATGGCACTTCTAATCTTTGCCATGCTTTTCTTCTTTTTCATTTTCTACTGACATGCAAGTCCCTTTTACACCTTTGGGGCCAGAATGTATTTGGGAACTGGTATGGTGCAAGCAGTTGGAAGGATTTCCTTGAAGCACAGAATGTACTTCCATGTGGGACAACTTAGTTGCATAATTTCATCACAACTTTATGAGATTCCCAGAACAATGGCACTACTATTGTTTCAGTTATAGGATGTTGAAGTACTCCACTGAAACAAGCATGGTTTCTTTCATGGCAAATATACCCTGTCTCAGCAAGGATATCAAAACACTTCATAAAGCCCAAGGAAAGCTCTGTAGTCAGTAGTATTGTTATTGCTTCTGGCCTCACCTCTGCCCTCAGAAGTGTGTGCACTGTGCCTGAGTGACTGCTGGTGGTGTGCCCTCATTGCTCTAGGTCTTGTTCAGTGGGGGAGTTAAGGGTGTTCCTGCCACCCTAAAAGGATTTTCTTTCCCTGTTCATGGGTCACAACAATGAAATGCTCATTCTCAGTATGAGATGGAGGCAGTTATCATTGTGCTGTGGCCATCCTTCAGCAAGGGGTGTGCTGCACTTCCAGCACCAGTGAAGGTTCCCAGCCTGTGTCAGACATGACTGGTTGCTGGCTCACTGCTGGGCACAGACACTGCAGGGTTTTAAGAATTCCCAGACACAACAGGTCGTGGCATTGAGAAGTTTACCAGTTCCCAGAATCCCTTCAGCAGAAGCTAGAGAATATGTAAGCACTGTGACTGAGAGAAGTGGGAAAAGAGGATGAATTTAGACTCTCACAGTGAGTTATTTTCTGCTTCAGATTGCTGCCAGTTCCAGAGTAGACTGGCAGCTCAGCTGCCACAGTTTACTTGCTGCTTGCCTTCTCCCTTTCCCTAAAAGACTTATCATGGTCAGTATCTTGAAAGAGGTTCTGCTTTTACTAGCTGATGTTGATGCATCTGTGATTCCAGCAGCACTGTTCACAGGTGGCCATGTTCACAAAACCCAGAGCAGTGCCTGCCTCCTTGTGCTTAATGTCACCAGTGCTCTGGGGTGCTGGATTCCAGCTGTCAGATGTGCTTTTAGCAGGACAGTTGGATGTAATGGGCCTGTCTTCCTACCAGTGTAAGTCAGTGCAGACTGGCTGATTGCTGAACAGCTACTGCATCTAGCCAAATGCTTTCTTAGAGAGCTAAATGTGGAACTGGCTTTTGGAGTAACAGGTAAAAATAGAATGAGTAATAGCACTCTATAAAATAACCAAATGTTTTTGTAATTAGGATATCTAAAAACCCTTGAGTTTTCAAAACATGTTAAATATAACTTCTGTTTGACCTCTCCTCTGTAAGGAGGGAGCAGAGATAGCAGCTTAATTGCTTAATGTCTGGATTTACTTCAGTGTACCTCCAGCCCTGTGTTTAAATGGTATTTATTTCTTACATGATGAGAGTATACTTGTGCAGAAGATACCTGCAGCTAACTGAATACACTCTGTCTTGTCAGGTTATTGTAATAGTAGCCTGACCTTTTCCAGAGTGATCTTACAGCTGACACCAAATGCAGATGCAGTCAAAGGAAGCTGGTTGCTGGGCGTAGCTTTCTTTGCTGTAGTGTGTTTTACTCCTTGGTAGTGTAGTCATCTCAGAGTGGGTGTCCCCAAGCCAGGTAGGTGTCCCCAAGTCAAGAGCAAGAAGAGATTTTATTTTCCTTATAGGTGTCAATAATTTATTTCAGTTGCAGGCTACATGTTTCTGGCTGCTTGGAAATACTGAATGCAAAGCCTGTTTAGCCAGTCAGGGTGTTACAGATTAATATTTACACCTAGATTTTGTTTTCTTGTGTGCTTTGTACTCATGAATTCTAGAATAATGGTAAATTGAGGATGATGTTCTTGGAGTGGACATCAGCAGGTATGAAATCAGGTCAGTGTCTGGGCAGTCCATGCTGCAGCTGATCTGTGAAGTGACAGCAGTTATTGTTGCCACACTTGGCTTCTCTGTTTTCTTTCAAGTTGGACCTGGGGCTGTTTCTTGCTGCTTATTTATAAAGGGCCTAGCACAGTGGGCTTCAAATACCTGCTGGGGCTTATAAGTAATACAATGGCTCACCTTACTGTGTTGATTTAGCATTGTAAAACTGCTGGCTTATTTTTAAAGCTACTATGTTCCTGGAACAATGGAAGCGTTTGCAGATGAGACTGAGCTACTTCTGGGATCTCACTGGCCTGGAGGAAGAAGAAGTAAGTTTCCTCTCCATGTGCTAATTTGCTGAAGATATCTAGATTTCTCATGAGTGGTGTCCAGCCCAGTGCAGTTCATAGCTATCTTTTTCCAAATGCCTACAGCTGATAGAGTTTTGAGTACCCATGTACCACTAAAGAAATCCTGACCTATACTTTACTGGTCAGCACTAATTGCAATAATTAATGTTGTGGAAGGTTATATCATAACAGTAGCTCATTCTTTGCTGAGAATGCCCATATGTTGTTGTTCAGAGTGCAGCAGCAGAATGATAGAGAATAAATACTTTGTCATACACATGCTACTTCATTATATATAACAGAAATTCCCTGTGACAGTGGTTGTAATATGAACAGAGAGCATAAGAAAGATTTGCTTCCAGGACTGTGGTGCATCCCTGATGCCTTAGGTGTGCCTTGCTCTCTCCTTGGATGCTAGTGTAAGGAGACCTCCCAGGTACTCCCTCACTGATGACTGGCTAAAACCTCCCCTATTTTGCCTTTATAAATTAATCCATTTATTATTAATTTCTTTTTCACTCTATCCAGCTATGACATTGGTGACCCTCAGAGTATAACCCAGAGCTCAGTCTGTAAGCTGTGACTCAGACCAAGTGCATGAGCACACCAGGAGTCACTGCTTGTCCTGTGGGGAGTGCAGGCTATTACCTGGGAGAGCAGCAGCTCTGGCTGATCACACTACAGACTGAGAGGCTGGAGAGCAAACTCTTGGCTCTGCAGGCTACTTGATGAACCAAGTGCTAGAAAATCTAGATGAGGTATTGTTCACCTTTTACACATTAGATTTACAAAGATGAGGAATTTTTTATCCCTAAGACAGATACCAGCACCATGTTTCAGTGTGGGTGAAATCTTTACAAGTGCTGGAAATTATGATGGAAAATGGGAAACTGTGTCTGATCAGGTTGGGCAAGAAGGATCTAGAAGTGGAATGCAGAGGATCACGTAACAGAGCAAGAAGGAAAGGGTCAAGGGAGAAATTCAGAAGGTTTAACACTTTTAAGACTAAATAAAGTTATTATTATCAATTTCTTTAGAAAGGGAAATTATGGCACCATAACAGGGAGGAAAACAATCATAAAAGTTGAGGAGCTGAGAAGTACCCTGTGAGAATTATCTTTAAATAAATGCCTTCAGTGTAATCTCTGTGGACTCTTGACTATAAAACATTGAGTAAAATTGCTTTCTTTAAACACACTGGGCCAAATCTTTTTCTTCAAATGAGTCACACCAGAGATTAATTTAGATGGTTTATTTGTAAATATCTTGGCAGCAGCAGTCTGAGAAAGCAGACTCCCTGGGGCAAATTTAAAGGATTTTGCCCTGTTTGTGAAAGCAACAACTCTGTAATCCATGCAGAGTGCCCTCAGTTTAAAGATGGACAGAGGGGGATGTCCATAGACACACTGCCCTAGACTGCCTCCACTGCCAGGGGTCCCCTGGAGCATCATCAGGCAAGGGGGAATCCATTCTTTAGCACCACATGGTGCCTCAGGCAGCACAGCTAAAGCTCAGGAGTGCCTCAGACACTGATTTTTCTAGAGTGCAGGTGGTATTTTACCAATGTTGGAGCAGAGCAGTCAGCTGCAAGTGACACAGATATGATGCACAGTGGCACACAGTGATGCCACATCTTGATGGGCTAGTGCCCAGCTTTGCAGCTGGGTCTCTTCAGATGTTCTTAGCAGGCAGGATCAGCAGCAGCACAGTCCCACTGCCACAGAGCAGTGGATGCACACGGTGTGTTGGAGGCAAGTTCTGGAGACCATCCCCAGAAAGGCTCCAACTGACGTCAGCCCCAGCCCTGTCTGGGGGGAGCTTCATGATTTGGCTCCTCGTGCTCAGGATGGAACTCTGCTTTCTGCTCTTTTGGCCTCGGAGTACCTTGGCTCAGATGGTTTTCAATAAGTGTCTGGCAGCTGTACTGGCAAACTTCCAGCATCACGGGATGCACAGTTATCCCTACAAGGACATTTGGCCTTCTTCAAGACATCACAACTCCTTCCAGCTTATTGTCCTGAGGGTAGAGCTCTTCCCTGTCAGACGGGGCTGGTTCTGAAGCACACCCTGCACAGCAGGGAAGCTGCTCCTTCACACCCAGCTACGTGTGATCAGGATGGGGCAGCTCAAAGAGTCCTGTGCAGTGTGCTCATCAGGATTGTGCACGTGTTCCAGGAGGTGGACTGGCTGCTCAGGGAAAAGAGAGCAAATGATTCCTCAGTGCAGACGTAGGTGTATGAAATGCAGTTAAAAGGACATGGAAATGTCTTACTAGGATAGCTAATCAGACCAAATTTGAACAGCAAATGCACTCAGCAGAAGTGTCACCAGCAGACAAGTCAGTTACAGTACAGTGCTACTGTAGTTTCTACCAATGCTGTAGAAATGGCCTTTTTATGAGAGGCAGCAAATCCAGATTCCATGTTCTGAATGAATTCGGGACTTGGCAGGAATGAGGAGATACATGATACATGGCATTTATAAGTTTTTTATGAGCTGCTCTTTTTAAAATCCAGGTAAATTTGTACTTAACTTGTGCTCTAATTTGGAAAAGAGAAGTATAATTTGCAAGCAGCCCTGGACAGGCTATTGACAGGAGACTGGGCCAGGTCTGACAGCCCCGGGGAGGTGAGGCAGCCACAGCTCCATGGTTCCAGGTCCAGCCAGGACTGAGGCTAAGTGTGTATTCCCAGTAGGCATGCAGACACAGAGTACACATGTACACCACATGTGTGCACTTATATATGCCCTGGATGGTGAATAAGTGACTACAACTTTGTCTTTTTTCTCTGGATCATAGTCATACATTTGGTTGTTGTTTTGCCTTTTTTCAGGAGCATCCCAGGCCAGAGTATGAAACCAAACTGCTGCAGAAAAAGCTGAAAAACAAAACCATCACGAGAGAAAATTCCAGTCAAGTAAGATGCAGCTCACTCTTTTCACTTACACTGGCTTTGTGTCATTATGGATTCGTGCCATTGTGGATTATTTTCTTCTCTCTGATGGGCAGTTTGCAGAAGGCATTACTGGGGGCTCTCAGTCAGCCTTGCAGGTTTCTGGTGGGGTCTGGTGTCACACAGCCCTGCAGAGCCATTGAAAGGCTCTGTGGTTATCACTTTGTTAGCTCTGCAGAGCAGTCTGCATAGGGACATGTTTGATGTTCTAGGCCTTCCAAGAGAGGGATCAAAGACTCTAACAGACAGATAAAACAGCTGCTGCTGTTCAGCTTTTTCTGACTTAAAAGTGAAATCTGGAAACAAGTCAATGACTGATGCTGTAGAACATCAGACTCTTGTAGTAATGAGGCAGTGTTAAATGATTATCTTGCTTAAGTGAGACACAGAAATCACAGCATTATAAAACAGAAATTAAGAGAAAAGGCAGCAGTGAAAATGCTAAGACTGTAGGTGGAAAATAAGGAACAATGTAAAGATTCAGCACTGTAAAAAGGGGAAGAACTTTCTGACATCAAGAAGGGAGAGGCCTTCCTGGAATATTTTTTCTACAATTACATTTTGTGCCAACATGAATGGAAAAATAGCATGCAGAAAGAAAATATTTGCTTTGAACTATGGGGTCATCTGTGTGCAGCCTTTCTCCAATGTCCTTACAGGACACAAAATCCTATTCTGGAAGTTGATGTAGGTATTTTGAACTGATTCTTAGGAATATTAAATTCTGAAACAATGTTGAATATTTTGGTTAATTGAGACATTTAAGTAGCTTCTGGAAAAGTTTCCCAGACTCATCTCAATCTCTTTTCTAATCTTCATTTAAAATGGAAGTACTTTGCCATTGGCCATCACGCAGTTCCTCGGGGAGCAAACATTCCTGTGGCAGAACACTTCATTCTGGCTAACTGGGGGAAATGTGTAGTATGTGCATTGCTGTGCAGTCCTGACCACCATCCATGCCCAGGCTGCTGAATGCATGCTGAGCACTTCTCCAACAGTCCACATGTTGCCTGTAATTCGGCTGCAATCCTGTCTCTGATTTCCCTCAAACTCTTCCAGCAAACAGCACCTCGGCCTGTGTTTGGAAGGTGCTGCTCAGGGGGCTGTTCTCAATGTCTTAGGATGCTGTGAAAGCAGGAGACCTGCTGCAGGGAAAAAAGCCACTGCTTTACTGTGGAAATGGGCCATTGTCTTTGGCTGTGGAAGGGCCTGGATAGTTGAGAGAGATGAGCAGTGAACACTGTGGTAGTTCTCCCCGGTTTTCAGAGGTTTTAATCTGTGTCTCTTCCCTGCCTCAGATGCCTGTGCATCACACGGGGCCAGAGGCTTTGCAGGGAGGGTTAGGATGAAGGTGCAGGTTCCTGTGAGGTCTGGCTCATGCTGCTGTCCTGCTGGGTGGCAGCCAGGGCACAGCTCCCTGCCATGCTGCAAGTGTAGAGCTGCCCTCTGGACAGGCATCAAAGTAGGAGCCTGTCTGTAGCTGAGACTCAGGCCTGACTGCTTGGGTGTGTGAACACCCAGATGCCTGTGAGGTCTCGGGCTCCTCGCATCCCGGTTGGCACTCTAATGGCATGGGGCAGGTCCCTGTGAAGTGCTTGCCTGAGTATTTAGCTAATTAGTGTAATTTAAAGGCATATCCTTTGGGTGTAGCTGGTCAACAACTGTAGTGTGCTGTGCTGATATCAAAGGCCAGGCTCTGGCATGACTGCCTAAAACGTATTGCTTATCTCATGTGAAGTCAGAAGTCTCCAGTTCAGCAGCTGTGGCTTGTTGGGACAGAAATGATGCCAAAGCTGCAGCTATTGTGAGAATACTGATTTAGAGCTTACTTAAAGGCATATATTTCTATAAAATTACTGGCTGGTCTCCAGTATGTTAATTCCTCTGTTCTGGTGAGGATGTGACTAGTTTTATGGCAAGAAACTGAGCTTTTATGTGGAAAGCTCTGCGTGCAGTGCATATTTTTTTTCTTGCCTGACTCCCACAAGCAGCCCCTGTGAAGATAATTGGGTCATTTTTGCAGTGAAGGGACAGGGGTTTGGTTATGGGCTGGTTTTGTGATTGTGAAGGAAAATCGACACCACTCCCAGACTCTCTTGAATGATAACTTGGGAATATCTGTTCAGAGGAAAGCCACTACAACAGCTTTCCCTGGCTGCTGTTGAAGTCATTAACTTTAATGAGCAGGGAAGATGCCCAGCACCTGCCAGGCCAGTAAACATCTGAGTCACTCCACCCAGATTCCAGATGAGCTTGATGAGGCTGGCCACAGAGAGTGTTACAGAGCTGACACATGCCCAGTGGGGTTTGTGTTCTAGCATATAGCTGTCATACAGACTCTGGCTGGGTATTGCTGCTACTGTAACAGGCAAAGGACAGAACTGGAGCTTGCACAACCCTGTGTGGTGCAGGCTGTTTTAATAAATATTTTATTGGTTATTTTGAGAGTGGGAAAGAAACTGTGAGGGCTCAGAGGACTTCATAAAAGATTGGTGTGAAGTTTCTCTCACAGTAACGCCCCAAGGTTCTACTATTTCAGAGAATTCATTTAAACCTAAAGGAGCTGAAACATTTCCATGGAATGCCCTGGGTTAGGTAGCAAATGCACAGACAGAAAGTCCTAATGAACTTTAATAGCTTATAAAGGACTGATTCCTGCAATTATGTAGTTGAAGTAATTATTGTGGATATATATATTTGTGGATATAAATATTTGTGGAGATATCACCAAGGGCTTGCAGTTCATGTCCATGGACAGGCTGCTTTGTCCTGCAGCAGGGACAGTTGGGTGTGCACGCGTGGATATAAGTGTCTGAGGACATGGATGCAGATGTGGCAGGTGCAGGTTTTGTGCTAAAGCAGTTGGTGGTGGTGGCTGTTTGTGTTCAGTGCACTGCAGCTTGGGAGATGTGGATGTAGAAATAGTTAATGAATAGGGTAAAGACACTCTATCCTCAGAATGGAAACTAAACAAGGTGTTGGTGTTTGCAGTCTTCTGATAAGTTGCTCCTCTCTGTGCAGGAGGAAGGTTCTCAGTGGAAGTGCACACGGGGCAGGAAATGAAATTGGTCTTGTGCCTGAGAACAGGCAGCTGGGGCCAGAGCAGCTCTCACTGGAGCTTTGCAGTCGTTGCTGGGAGAGGGGGATCAGGCCCCGACTCCTCTTCATTAAATGGCCAGCTGATCTGGCAAGCATGATGCAACACCATATACATGCTTATCTTTCCTATTTGGCAGGAAACTGAAGAGCTCATTCTACATATTTCTCAAGAAAAAAATGTTCTTTATAGAAAAAAAGGGCTTCTCTTGGCTCATTGTCCTTACTTGGAGAAAACCATGGGAAGAATAGAATCTGGCACTCTAGCTTGCCTTTAGCTTATTTTAAATGTGACAGTGGCAGAACAAGTTACTTGAATTGTTAATTCAGCTGGTAATTGAAACAAAAGAAAGAAATATTTCTTACTGAACCACTGTTTCAGTTAACAACTGAATTAAAGGTCTCTCAAGGGAGGTACAGGCAAAGATAAAGTAATGCAAAACATAAACCACTGCTTCTTGCTACAAGTTGGTTCCCTGCTCAGTTCTGCATAAGCAAATCTCCCACAAGGCCTGAAAAATCACTGCAGATGTTGGAACCCACCTCTTGAGTAAGCAAGTGCTTGAGAAGATGAACTAAAGAAAAAATTATCTTTATTTTAGCTGTCACTCTGTAGAAGGAACAAAGATAATTGGTCACAGATACTAATTTGAACAATCAGAACTGCAAACTAGCAGTGAATAAACCCAGAGTTCCTTCATCACTACTATTTAGAGAATTATTTCTTATCATTTATTGGACCTTACTATTAATGTGATAAAAACACCAATTTTGATCTCCTATTTCTTAATCCGGCCTGTGTCTTTCCAGCCCCTTTCACTGCTTTACTTTGACAAAGAACCTCACTTTCCAAGCATATAGGATAGCAGGAGGCAAATGTAATGTGATCTTTTTTTTTCAGCTTAGTCCTTGCATCATTAGCCTTTGGAAATGAAAAATGGAGAGTGGCTGAAGGTGAATGGGGACACTTGTGGCAGTGACTGCAGGGAGCTCTCATTCTCCTTGGTGTGTCTGTATCTGGGTAGCTCATTGGGTCAATCCCATTTGGAGGGCAAACATTGCCATTCTGAGTATTTTCATCTTTATTTGAGTTCTGGGTTACACCAGCATTATACCAGAGTATCCAGAAGCAGAATTTGTGTCTTCAAAAGGCATGCTGACATAGCCTTTCCCTGTGATCTTACTTGGATGTGTGAATTTGCTGAGTTCCAGTAGCCTGTGAGGGACAGGGCTTGTCAGCAAGCCCTGGCGGTTGTGAGAGCAGCGGCCTTGCTGGGCCGCAGCTCAGCCTGGGACTGCCCAGTCACCTGCTCAGGGGGGCTTCAGGAGCAGGAGAGTGGGGATGACTCCTTGGCTGTCCTTTGTCCTTCCTGAGAAGGTGGCAGCTTCTTGCTGCAGTTGCCAGTGCCCTGCAGAGAAGGCAGAGACCAACAGCCTGCTCCTCCAGCTGCCTCCCCTTCTCCAGGTACATGAACCCACTGCTGGCCTTTTCTAATCAAACATGTTTGCTCTGGGCTTCAAAATGGTGTTTAGAGTGCTGGATACGTTTCATTTTGAAGGTTGGAGGCCAAGCAGAGCAGATCAGAGACAGGATTTTAATGACAAAGGATTCTTATGCTCGTGAGACTCCTGCCAAAATAAACTTAATGGTCTCTTTCAGGAGAGAGCTTTGAACCTGGAAACTAGGGAAGATAGGATGCTGTCTGATTTTAGCTGTATTCCTCACTGAGGTTTGTCTCCTGGAAGCATTCTTTCTGGGACAGTGCTGAAACTTGTGCTCTTGTGCTCAAGTCCCAGTGACATGATTAATGCCTCAGCGTCCTGACTACAGATTAAATTAACTGCTTTTTTTTGCATTGAGGCCTAAGCTGCTTACTGACGACATTAAAGGTGGTGCAGGCCTCTTTCCTATTAAACTGAATGAAAGGGCTCATTCCTACTGATTCTGTTCATCACTACTTGAAATTAATGTGAGTTCTGCCCAAGTAATGAAGTATTAGTCCTTAAGGCTGCAGTTACTGCAGATGTCTTCCTTTGTACCCAGCCACAGGCTGTAACAACAGGCCAGAGGGTTGCAGCAAAGACTCTGCTTGAAAAATAAATCTCCAGAAGTCTGCTGGGTTTTAATTTAATGCAGATACTTGAGGCTAAGAAAAACTAGAGTATTTTCCCCTTCCTGTGTGCTGGTGACACACTCCTATATCTTGCCATATATTTTTTACCTTCTGTTGAGCATATTTATAGTTTAAATTTCATACTATTAACCTCCAAGGTCAAAACAGAAGCCCAGATTTGGGACAAAATTTACACAAATTGGCTGTGGAAACAACAGCTAGTTAAGCTAGTTGCCAAGAGTTTTTTATTTGATGCACACTGCAATCCTGTCTGCGATTTTAAAGAAATAATCTACGTTTATGTCAAATTCCTTTGGGTGTCCATCCCATGCAGATTGAAATTCCACATCCTTCAGGCACAGAGAGCTAAAGAAGTTAGTTAGAACTGCTCAACTTCTGCAGCTATTACTGTGCTTAATTGAAAAACATTTTCCTGATGATCTGTTGACTTTCATGGTTCACTTAATTTAGGGATAAAATGGTGTTGTGTTTGGAAGCTCCTTCACATTGTGGTATTTCAGGTAATAGATAAACTTGAATTCTTACCAGGTTACTCAAGTCAGCTTTTTCTCCTGTTGATGTCAGCTGGGTATTGTACAACTCAATTTATTGAGAGTAGAGTAAATTATTAATACATTGCCCCAGACTCTCTGCTCTTTCAGTCTGTATTGTTCGGGCAGTGAGAATGTAAAGCTGCTGGGATGCACAGACTGATGTAACAGAGACTGGTGCATGCCAGATTATGTAAATAAAGATGGAATATTGCCTTTCTAAACAGTGAAAAACAGCTTCCAGTGCATCACTTCTGTTCAGGAAGCATGATGGAGTGGTGTATACACAGCTCTAGCTGACAGTGTTTATCTTTCACCTTAACTAGCAGCGCTTTAAAGCCCTGGAGGGCTTTTGGTGAAAGTACAGGAGGCTGAAAAATCAGGCAAGCAAAACAAAACCCACCCAGCTGGATGGAAATTCAACAACAAACCCTGGCAAGCCTGCCCTGGAGATCTGGAGAGCCCCGAGCTGAGAGCAGGCAGGTTTCCCCAGGTCTCCCCTTGCTCCTGGAGCTGTGCAAGGCCAGGGTGCTGTTCTGCCAGCACCAAGCCAACTGTGGGACAGCCCTGAGGACTGGCCCATCATTTAGCAGGCTCACCAAGGATTATGCTCTATTTCAGCTGAAAAATAATTGGAGTCTGTAGAGCATGCCAAAGCATTTCCCTGCCAAGCCAGGCAAGTGTGTTGGCTGCAGTTTTATAGGGAAGAGAAACCTCCAGTCACTACCAGATGCCCTGTGCTGATGCTGGTGGAGCCCAGGTATTTAGCAGAGGTGGCTGCTAAGAGGAGAGCTGTGGAGGATGGCAGTCCCTCTTCTTTTCTTTTGCAAGGACTGAAAGGATGAGCTCTGCTCAAAAATCTGGACCTGAGAGGCAACAAGTGGAGCAGGACCATTTTTAGGGTGCTTTGGCCTTTCTGTTGTGTGGTCAGTGACTGTGACCCTCTGAGGTGAAGATGTGCCCACACCCCTGCCAGGCTGCAGAGCCACTGGCACAGGTGGGTGGGGTATCACAGGGGTAAGAGCCAGCTCTCCTGTGCCCATAGGTAAGTGTGATTTTCAGAGCTCACTGGACTGCCTCAGTATGTCCCTTCCACCCTGGTTCAGGATGCTGATACTTCCACACAGGGAGGATTAAGCTTCTCTCTGTAGGAACAAAGGAGGGAGGGATGCGGTACTGTCTCTCTGCCTTAGATACCTCACCAAAAAAAAAGAGAATGATTCCTTGGAAAGACAAGCTAGGGAGCTGTCTAACAAGCAGTTCTTTCATTGTAAATCATATAGGGAGCAAGAAGCAACTTCCAGGCAGAAATACATTTGCCACTTGAGGGAAGTACTGTACCAGCAGAAGAGAGAAGGAAAACCCTGCTTTTAGGAGCTAACAGATTACAGTATTGCTGTGGGTTTCCCAGTGTGGCCAATAGTTGCTTGAAAGTCCTTCGGCCAATTAGCATTATCTTTTCATTATTAAATCAGCAGTAGCTTGCAAATTTAATTACCCCTTTCTCATTTCTAAGGCTAGTGCCTAATGCTGACAGGTGGCAGTGCATACAGTAAGTTTTATGTGTTGAGGAATAAAATGTTTTATAGTGAATGTGAAAGGCTCTTATGGAACAGAGAGGTATTCCTTAATTGAGCTGTATATCACCAGCATTTAATAAATTTGATTAAGGGCTTGATTATGCCATTCCTCCCTCAGAGCCCTTGCTGGAGAGCTGCAGAAGGAGACTTGGCAGTCCTAGGTCCCAGCACGAGGGCATTAAGAAAACTTTACCCTAGGAAGCATCACATAGCATCTGCTGTTTGTCACAGTGGAGGACCTGAACAGAGATGCCAAAGTGTACAGAAATTAATTTCTCCCTCTGTCTGAAGACTGACCAGACTTTTCTTGAGGTAAAAATTACCATTGTGTTACAGCAACATGAAAGACATGGACAAGTAGAGCTATTTTTGCCAGTCTGCATGCTGCCTGCCCTCTGCCATGCCTGGCAAGCTAAGGTAGCAAGCTCCTGCTGTGCAGGCAGGCATCTGTGGGTGGCAGTTGAGGTTCCCACAGGCTGGCTTCCAGTTTACCTGTCGTGGGGAGATGTCAGCAGTGATGTTCCTCCCTGTAATCTCTATGGCTGAGAGGAAAGACTCTCCTCCTTCTCCAAAATTCAGTTTTGGGCTACCAGAGTCTGCTCACCTTGGTGATGCTGAGGCTGTCCACGAGCTCATGGTCTCTGGGGATGTGCCATGAGGTTTATGGAGGAACTTAAATCTGGTGGGACTGGGAAGTGCAGTGCTAAAGCAGATTGATGAGCTACGAGCTGATCGTGTGAAAAGAGACTTCTTACTCCAGTTAACGTAGTGCTGACCGCAGCTTTCTGGGGTAAGCTTTAGGTCCCAGTACTGTCTGGCAGATGGAGAGCAGAGGCAAGGCAGAGTGTGGATCCCCCCAGGACTGGGGAGCACACAGGAGTTCAGATCCCACTGTCAGATCTGCAAGGGAACAAAGGCACCTGCAGCACAACTGAGGTTTTGTATCTGCTTCTGGATTAGCAAGATGTGTCCCAGCAGGCAGAGGATTTGTCCCAGTGTACTCCTTGTGAGCAGAACTTTATCAGGTGAACTACTGACTGCTCAGGACTCTGAGTTCAGTCAGAACTTGCACTGACAGACTGGGAGGACTGAATCACTGATGGTGCATGTTACATGAAACTGCTAACAACTTAAAAACCTGAAGTCAAACACAGAAGTTCCATCTTGGAATTTAAACATGACTGGACTCTGTTCAGAGCATGGGAACGAATTTCAGCCTTAATGGGGCCTTTCCATTTTTAGCATGACATAGAATTTTGAATCCACAGAACCTGAAGATAAGCTTTATCCCTGTATGTTCCCTCTCTCTAATTGCAAGTGTTTGACAGGATGTCTCTTCCTTACATAGTTATGATAAAAACAGAATACTTGGTCTCTTTAGCTGGTTGGACTTGATGATCCCAAGGGTCTGTTCCAGCCTGAATGATCCTATGACTGCATGAGACAGACTTTTGCTCTCAGGCTCCTCTATACAGACATAGGTTGTGATGATGCGAGATTACTTTTCTAGCCTGATAAAAATTGGGAATATGCTCTAAGGAAACAAATCTGCACTTCCAAATGCTGAAGTTTTCCTCAGTATGTTGCCACCATGTATGACCTGGATTTGGGAGCAGATCTTTGCAAGTTCTCAGCTTCCTTTTACCTGTTCTCTGCTTGCCATCCCCTACCCGTCTTCTGCTTTTCTGCCCAGACAGAAACAGCAGAAGTGACAGCTCAGGGCCAGTCTGCCTTGGGACAACCAGTGAAGTGCAGGACAGCCTTTCCCAGGCCACAAGGCACCCAGTGCTGCACAGTGGGCCTGGCCCCAGGGAGTCTCCTGACACAGCACACATGATCAGCACTAACAGCAGGGTACTCACAAACTCCAGAAATACCCCTGTGCTGACAGAAAATTGAGAACAGAGCTGCTAAAAAAGAAGTGTAGAGTTGAAATACCTCTCCCCTGGAAAATATTGTTTACTGAAGTTATTTTTTTGCAAACGTGTTTTGATTTTAATGAAATATCTTAGCTCAGCTTTTATAGAGCGAGGAGTTTCCAACTGCTGTTATTAAAATATTTTTTTTTTCAAAAAGCAATTTATGTTAGTGCTTTATAAATAGAATAAATCAAAACAAAATATTTTAAGTTGTTGACGTAAAACGTTTGGTTGACAGTAATTAAAAACACTTTTGAAAACAAACACTTTAACTTTTCATTCTAATTTGGGACATATCTCCCTCCTTTTTTCTTTTCATGCTATAAAGCTTTCATTGGAGAAAAAAAAAAATACAAATCTTTTATTGCCCTTTTTAGCTTAAGTGCCTGTGAAGCCTAACTTCTCATTGCCACCTGTTCAGAACTATTTGGATTTTTTTGTTCATCTTCTTCATTATCCTTATAATCTCCCCGAGGTTCCAGAGAAAGAAAGGAGTAGTTTCCTGCCATCATGAACTGGACAGACATTGTTGAAGCACACAGAGTATTCCACAGCCCTCTGTGCTGAAACACCATCCCTGAGAATGAGAGACTCAAGTGAAGACAAAGGCAGGTGAACATGGATGAGCAAAGAGGAGCAGTGAGGAAACCAGTCAGATGCCTGTCTGTTGTGATGACAGGGAGGAAGGCTGGGCAAAAGAGGGAGCAGAGAAGATGTTTGCAAAGACAGGCAGAGGCTGGTGTCTGCAGCTGAAGTGGGATTTGATGGTGGAGAGTGAGGTGAGTGCAGGAGGCTCTTTGAGTTGAGGCCAGGTAGTGTGTGTGGAGAGGTGGGACCACAAGAAGCCTGTCAAGAGAGGATGATGTGGACAGCCCCAGGCAGCTTTCCTGGGGGGTCTGCTGGGTAGATTCGTGCTCCTCACTCCAGAGAAGTCTCCTGGGGGGAGGCAGGCAGGGAAATACCTGTCTTGGTACAAGGCAAGGATGGAAAAATGTGCACTTCAGACGTTCTGTGACAGAGGCCTTTTGGTGTCTGGGTCATTCCTAGAGCACCAGCAATCCACAGGGCTAGGAAAGATGCCAGAGCTGCTCTGTGACTGCTGGGGCAGCTTCCCCTGCTCACCACCCCGGGGACACTGGGTAGAAGGCCTGGTGACCCACACTGGCTGCATCTCTGAGCTGCTGCAGCAGCCCTGGCACCCCTGCAGAAAGGGGGGTGTGTGGGTGGTGTGTCTGAAGAGCACCCACCTCAGACTCATCTCCTGGGGTGAGAGGGGGAAAGGGGGAGCTGACATGTCTGTCTGGGGCTCTGAAGAGCAGTGCTGGAGATCAGTTCACTGAGCCCACTGGTCCCCTCTGCAGCTGTCAGTGTCGTGTCACCTGCAGACCCCTCTGAAGCAGGTCTGGGGTGCAGCTGACCAACCACCCACAGCAAGGCCTGGCAGCATCAGCACAGTGCTAGTTTTCACCTTCTTTACAACACAGAACTCATACTTCATTTATTGAGCAAACCAGCAACCTCTTCTCTTTTGGCTTTTCTCCTGAGGCCTGATGAAGCTCATCTGTGGTGAAATAAATTTTAGACATAAATCCCAATAGAAGAAACATCTTTTCTTAATAATACTGCACATTTGGTCAAATTATTTTAAAGGTTCCAGATGCTTAATCTGTTGCTAATTTGTTCATTCTTATTTGGACTTAAATGAAATCGCTTTATTTCTGAAGGAATGATTCCCTCTTCTTATTCCAATGAATCTATAGTTCTGTTACCATGCAGCAAGTTCAGTTAGCTGAGGTCTGTGCTCAGCACCCATCCATGTGTGAACAACTGCCATAAACACAGCCCTCACCTCTTGCTGTATGTGAATGCAGAGGTTTTCTAACCTGATGCATTAGAAGGCTGGTTTTTTTGCCTGCCACTCAATTAATTCTGCAGAATTCAAGTGTGTTGAATTTACTCCCTTGCAGACTATGCATTCTTTACATTAATCTCTTCCCTACCTAGGGGGTGACCCAAATTGCCACCTGTCCTGTTCTCTCCAGATTCTTTTCATGCAGGAGCTCATTACTCTCCAAGAATGCCTAATATAACTTTTTCTTTGCTGAGTATTATTGCTGCTCCTAATAATTTTCTGAGTTTTATCATCCTTAACTTGTCCTCCTTGAATGCTGTTCTATTTCATGCTTGTTTTCTGACTTGTCAACAGCTCAGTGTTCGTCTCTGTCCTTTTCACTATTCCAAACCTCTCCTAATTTAGTATCATCTGCACATTAATCGACATGCCCTTCAGCACCATTGCTGTGTTAAATGCAGGGTAAACAGTTCAATGATCTCTGACTAGATGTACAGATTGCCATTCCTTCCAGCATTTCTCTAGTAGGAGACTACAGTTTACTTTGCTAATATACCTGCTATATTTTTGTTAATGGCAGGAAAGAATCAGACAAGCAGTTTGAGGAGCATGAAATGTGAAACACTGATTCCCACTGTTTCCATTTTTGCCAACTTGTTTTATATTAATCCTGACTCAGGCACCTGGACACCACTTTCAATAGATTCGTGTTTTCATGCCAACTACCAACACAACTATTTCTTAATAATATTTCTTAATGCTGGTAGGAAGGAGCTCCCTGGAGGTCTCTGTGTGTTTTCTGTACAGCTTTAGCACATGCATACAACTCCAATAAGCATTACCCAGTGCAGTCTAGTGTGTGGGTAGTTACTATTTCCCTGTTTGGAAGTCAGAAGGGATTTGGAATTAAAGTGATAGGAACTTTACTCTCCATGTTTAGCTCTGGGAGATCTGTATAACTTTCTATGAAGTTGTCTTGCTGGAAGGCACTGAAGATGTGCCTGTCAGTCAGTTCTGTGTAGTGTCACCACTGCCTTGTTTTCAAGGAAAAAAAAAAAAATCACCAAAAGATGAAGTGACCAAAATGTGTCTCTCAACACTCTCCGACCCCACTGACCTCTGGTTTCTGTCTTTGCCTTCTGGTGTTCACTGCCACCTTTTTCTTACCACTCTGTACCCCTCCACTCCTGCTGGGGAGAGGCAGGGTGTGTGTGAGGCTTTGGGGGTGATCATTATTTGCTCAGTATAAACTTCCCCATCATCATCCACGAGAGCTACTCTTTATTTGCTGACTACACCCAGATCTCCTCTGCACGTCATCTGTATGGTGTTGGCAGCACTTGGCCTCTCTAGCTTGTGTTCTGCAGCCAGTTGTCAGTATTTATAGCACGTTCAGATTTGAGAATACAAACTGAACGAACGTTTTACAGCTGCTAATAAATGCTCTGGAGTCAGGGGAAGAATCCAGCACAGCCACATCCCCTTTAATCCCATCCCCTCTTCTCAATCTAATTACCGGCTTTGAAAGGTTAGTGAAATTCACACCAGTGCACTCTGCTGTTGGTGTGCTGCTGGCAGCCTGGGTAGGCTGGCTGGAATTGCACCCAGAGGAGGCTGGTAATGTGCTGCAGGGCTTCTCTCCCACTCTCTGGGACTTCACATGGGGTAAGACAATGCAGAATCTGCTTGCGAGTGTGTGATGCCAAAGCCTTGGGGTGAGATGCTGCCTCGTTGAGTTAGGAATGGAGTGAATTAATTCATTGGGAATGTTGTGATGGATTTTGCAGCAGCAAGAGCTTCATCCTGGATTCTTCAGTCTAGGACGCTGACCCTGAGCTGGGCCAGGCCAGCTTCAAGGAAACCCAGAAAGGAAAGCTGTCCTCAGAGTCTAGATGAAACCATCTGCTCAGTTCAACTTGTTATCTGTGCTCCCTTCACCTTAGAGGAGCTCATACCTGCAGTTGGGAGAATTAACAAGGCAGTTCAATGTTGCTAAGAAACTCCCCCATAAAGATTAGTAATTTAAGCTTTACAAATTGCAATGCTGCCAACTGGACTGGTTCCCCTGGGCCCATTGCTTATATTAGAGTGAATAATGATGACAACAGTGATTTTACAGATGAAGTTCAGGTAAACAGTTATATGTCTGAGCAAAATGGACTTGAGGTTACAAAAGGTAACAATTTTAGACCTTTTTATATTCTAGGGAGAGATGCTGCAAGTAGTTGGGTGTCTGGTTGTGTAACTGACACCTTGTAAAAGGACTGTATGGAAAAGATAAGTCTTAAAATAATTTACAGAGAGAAACTTTTAAAATCACTGCCAGTATTAAAATGGTGTTGAATCATGGAAACAGGTAGTTGATGTGGGTTTTTTTCCTGAAAAACTGTGCTGGATAATTTGTTTAAAAGTGTTCTACATTTATTATATTCCATTAAGTTCTCTGTCAGATGTTCTCAGCTTACACAAGGAAGTGTGAAACCAGATTGACTGTTGGAGCAGTGGTGCTGTATTTTTGTAAGATATTTTTAAAGCCACGTGGGACATTTCATTATTTGAGAAAGCTCAGAAGTGACAGTAATAAACGTGATCAGGAGCCAGGGTGTCCCCTCATGCCACGAGCTTAGAGTGTGACATTCCCCTGCCCTGGTGCTGGCTGCAAGAGGCCCTGTCCCACTGCAGTCAGCTGCTGAAATCCCACCAGATGTCCAGGAGCATTCGTACACCTGGCCCTTGCCTCCTCAGGATCAGGCTCATTATGATTTATTAACCATCTACAAAGATAAACAATGAATATTTATGGCTACAGATGTAACCATATTGTTTGTGTAAATTACAGTGTTTTTCTGGTAATGCTCTGAATGGCTTCAAGTTTACATAAATAATTCATACTTGTAAAGCCATATGTTAAGCTGTCGCTGCAGCAAAAGCAGTGCTGCCAGTTTTCACTCGAACCATATGTAAACATCAAGAAGCTGATGTAAAGACTAAGCACCTTAATGCCATTTACACAGCCAGTGCTGCAATATGCTGCGCTGCACTAGCTGCATGGAGATGCTTATCAAAGGCAAAATAAGCTTTAAATACAGCAGAGAAAGGATTCATTTTTATTTCTGAACAAATTTAATTTATGTGTTTAATTAACCAGGCCTAGCTTTACAAATTTAAATTACAGTGCAGCAGACCTCCAGCCTTTTGTCATTACTTGTAAGTGAATAAAGCAGCCTGAAATGCTTCTCTGAAACGACCACGAGGAGCAGCAGTATTCTCTCTGAAGTTCAGTGCTGACAGAGGAGGGGCTGGTGTGGTGTGACCATCACATCATATGGCTGGTGCTGGGCAGGACAGTGCCCAGGGGTGCTGCTCAGGCATCCTCATGGTTCCCAGGCATTGCTGTGTGGCAGGCAGAGTGGCCCATGTCAGGGCTGTAGCAGCTTGGAGATCTGTTTCCAATCAGGTAGCAGGGAAAGGAATAATAATGTAATGACATTCTTATTTTAAGAAACCTGTTTTGAGAGGAGGGAATTGTGTTCCTTATACAAATACACTTTCAAATGTATTCTTTAGGTGTAGATGCTGCTAGAGATGGTCATGGATGGGGCTTGCCTTGGTAGATTCTCTCTTCTGTAGACCAAGCACCAGGAGAAGGATTGGAATGACTTTGGAAGAGCTGTTTTAGGGACCACATTTGGCTAAGGGAAGCACTAGGCAAAGCAGCTGGGTTTCATGGCAGTAAGCATTTGTTTTTGTGATTGCTCTTGTAAAATTTTACAAGCAATTCAAAACAAGTGGCTGAATCTTCTTTTGTCTAAATGTAAATTGAAGTGAATCTCAGGCCTTTCTCCTGAAACTGTGACATTCAGAAAGAGCTGAATACATTTTTTCAAATATTAAAATCAGTTACTTATGACAGTTTAATTACTTTTGGAGATATTTTCTAGATGTTTCATTTACTCTCTTACTCTTTCCCATTAACGTCTGCTTTAAAATATCAGTGTTTACATCTTATAATCATTTTCAAATTTCCAACACGAGGAGGAGGACTGAGAACGTTTTTCCACCCCAGATGACACTGTAATTTGTTGCTGTGCAGCTCTGCAATGGCTGTTGTCCTCTTGTCTTCTGTCACAGGATGAAAAGGAGAAGCTGACGTGGATCGACCGGATTCCTGGATACGCAGCAAACCTTGGCCTGATTTTATTCATGGTACTGTAGCCTTCATTTACACATTTCTTTGGTGGGAAGCTTTGTCACGTACATCTGGAGTGGAATCCTGCTTTAGGGTCCTCAGAGATGCTAAAAATCTGAAGAAGGCTGGGGTTATGATGCAAAGACATGACCTGCTGGTAGGCAGACTGACAGAGCTCCATGCCTACCCCACATTCCCTCTCTCCAAAGGCTGCCCACGAGAGGCTGCAGGGCTAGCAGCTCCCTGCTAGGTGCTGTCCCTCCACAGGGCTCCATCCTCCCTCAGCAGATGGAGGGAAGCCCCCTGCGCATCTCTGGTTATGGATGCTCTGTCAGGAGGGCATTTAGAAGTTGAGTGAGATCAGTGTCTTTGTCAGGCACCCAAGGTCTGTTTAACACCTTCATCAATGACCTGAACAGGGCATCGAGGGCACCCTCAGCAAGTTTGCAGATGACGCCAAGCTTTAATTTCTCATTTCTGTACTTTGTGTGCTCACTCTTTCAATAGCTCTGTTTTCTTTCTGGCTTGTCTTCTGTCTTTATCAAGCTGGGCATGCTGGTTGTGGGTTTAAAAAATGTTGAATTTGGTTTCCTTGCCCAGTCAGTCTTGGTGCTTTACACAAACAAACCATTCCAAGGATTATTTCACACATTTATGGGTGGGTTAAAATCCAGTCACAGCTCTTTTGTTGTACACAGAGCCTCTCTTGCCTGCAGAGGTGGCAAAGATCTGACCCTGATTTAATGTCTTTGCAGGGATTTTAGAACAGACATTCACATCTTATTTTCATCCAGTAAGACCAGGAGGTCTAGGCTCAGCTGGGCATAGAGCAGTTTGACTGGACTGTGATTGCTAATAACTTATGTCACAGTTTAGAAACTCCACATGTAGAAGGTATATTTTGCAGCAAAGATTTCTGAGTATGTGATGAAAACATTGACTGCTGCTGGAAGAGAGAAGTCTGACGTGGAACAAGGCCATCACTGGAGCCTTTCTTTGGGTCGATTGTGTTTGGCTCAGTCAGGGGAAGGAAGAAAACCACTTAGAGTCGTGGCATAAGGGCTCATCCTGTCCCTTCTTTTGAACCCTCTTGCCCTGTTCTACTCACATGGCATAATACTTGACTCTAGAATGGCCCCACTGGGGAGCCAAAGAGCTATTTGGACATGAAATTGTTATCCTGCTTGGATGAAGGTATCAGTCTAGCCCACGGGGTTTTATAGCTTCCTTCTCAGAACTAGTATCCTTTCCTGTCTTCCTCAGTCATACCAGGCTCAGTAGGTGACCTTTCCTGCAGCCAAGTTTCACATCTGTTTCTAAGCAATTCAGTCCCTCGCAGCCTAGTTTAGATACTCAGGGAAGAAGCTGTCTGCCATAGTAGGAATAGCACTGGCTGGGTGAAAATTGACAATGACAACAAAACCCAAAGTGAGCAGCTGAATGGTGAGCTGACCATCTGACCTGGGACTGGGCAGAGCAGGCAGGGTAGGCAATGGGAGAATTGCTGTGAAGGAGACCCAGGAACCCCTCCCTCTGGGGGACTGGGAACTGTGCTCTCAGTTGCTGCGCAGTCCTACAAGCCCTCCTCAGTTTTCTCATGTTGCTGGATGCACAGATAATGAGGACTCCTAAAGGAGTGTTTTCCATCTGTGTCCAAGCAGCTGCTTAAAACCAGCTGGCAACTGAGAAAGCCGTGGTGCTTTTGCAAAAGCAGTGTCTTTATTCTTTAAACAAATAAACCATATTTCCTCAGGTAACTCAGTATGTCTGGCTCTCAGTGCATGAACTGAACAGGCCACCAGAGTGCAGGCCTCTGTTGGTGTCACCCTTCAGCAGTCTTCCTCACAGCTCTCCCTGAATCCTTTGGGCAGGTTTGAGAGTTTGATATTCAGCTTCCATGAAGCCCCCTCTTTGTCTGTTCAGTGATCACTGTCCTTGATGGCTCCTCTACCAGCACTGTTAGGAGAGCATTCCTAAGTGGAAGCTGCTGGAGAATGTAGGTGTCTGTGGAACCTCCAGAAGGACACAAAAATGAGCACTGGTCTGGTTTTCCTTGACCACCATTGTATTAACAATGTCAAAGAAGTCCACGGAGGAAAGAAACAGAAAAAGATGATTTGTAAGATAATTAAGAGCAAGGAATCTGTCACCCAAAGTAAGAAAAAGACCTTGCGGTGGCTGTAGAGGAGGAAGGTGAACGAGAGCACTGCCAGGAGGTGCTTTCTGCTTTTCTCTCTTTACTTGGGGTGGGCAAGGTAGGAACAAGTTCTGATCTTTGTGTTCCTGCACCACTTGTGTCACAGTAGGAGCTGAGCAGACTCTGACATGAATGGGATTATCATCTGCATGTTTGGTAGGTGAATTAAAAGAATAAGATAAAAATAGGCAGAAACCTTAGAGCTGTTTTCCCAATGCAATGAAAACTTTCAAAGGAAGGGAACAAACAAAAGGGAAGGAAATAGCATAAAATATTATTTGAAATGTTTTCCTTCAGAGTGGTTTCTGTTTAGATTTTTATCTTTAGACCAGTATTTGAATGAAAAAATGTTAGCATGAAGCAAAACCTCACCATTCAGCAACACTTTAAAATTAATGAAACATTTCTTTAAAGAGTCAAAATTAGATGTTTTACTGGGGCTAACATTTTGTACTGTGTTCTCACAAGCCTATTTGTGAATGTCATCTGATATCTTCAGGAGTTTCTCCAAATTGTTTTGGTTTTTTTAGTGTGTTTCCTAGTTCTCCATTAAAACTGAATGTGCCCATTTTCCATCTCCAGTCTTTAATATAGCTCCTGTTCTGGTTCTTTTGCTACAGCACTTTTTCATCAGACAACCTTCCTCTGGATGCAGGGATTCCATAAACTATGGCTGGGTCATTAAAACGAGCTGTTAGATTTCCTTCAGCCCGTGTTGTGAATCTGGCCCTCTAGGCCCATGGGATAATTGCAGTGGTCTAATCTTTCACATTTAGGTGGGCTCTTTCATCTGAGCATCTCAAGATGTTTTGCCTAAAGGAATGAATGTACACTGGAATCCTTGCCAAAGGCAAAAATGAAAGAGAAAATTGTACCCTCTCCCCCTTTCCTGCATGGCTGTCAGAATCTGCTGGGGTTTTTTATTGTTACTGCACTGGTATTTTGTTTTGTTTTCATTGGGGGGGGTGTGTTTTTTTCATTTGAAACCAGAATACCCTGGCCCTGTGCAACTGCAGTGCTGCTTGTGGGAACTTGACCTTAAGCAGCAGGGCTAGCAGTAAAGCCAGCCCGTGAAGGGTGCCAGGGCACTGATTTCTGGGACAGAAGAGCAGAGGGAAGTCTGACTGACCCTGCCAGTCTCTGGTGAATAGTAACAGGGGAAACATGCTTTAATTATTTTTATTTCTAACGAGAGCTGAGTGAGGTGGCACCTCTGCTCTGTAGGGGTGAGGCTGTTTCAGCAGCAAAGCCTCCTTGGCTGCATGTGCATGTAGAGCCTTCAGCCTTCTGACCCTCTCTGCAGACAAGAGTCTGCTCAATAGAATCAGAGGATCATAGAATGATTTGGCTGGAAGAGACCTTCACGATCATCAGGTGCAGCCATTAACCCTACACTGCCAGTGTCCCTAAACCATGTCCCCCAGCACCACATCTACGTGACTCTTAAACACTCCCAGGGATGGGGACTCCACCACCTCCCTGGGCAGCCCATTCCAATGCCTAACCACCCTCTCTGGAAAGAAATTCCT
>JAOEGS010002733.1:0-34042 GCA_025447755.1 Corythornis vintsioides | reverse complement strand
AGGAATGCATGTAAAAATCTTTTCACTATTCCAATTCTCCCATTTTGAAGTCTTTCTGCCATGAAGTATTTCCTGTAATGCTCATGTCCTTTCCAGATTTCAAGAGGAAATTTCCAGTTTCTTTTTATTCTTAGATGTTTGTTCTCTCTGTGTCATTTAAAATTATATTTACTGATAATCCCAAGCAAGTATTTATGAACTTTTGCACCAATGTCCAGGAAAAGATACCTTTTAGGTTTGTATATCAATTTCTAATTCTCTGTTAAGAACAGATCTAATAATACATTCAGAACTGCTATTCAAACAGATAAATCACCATATTTTAAAGAACATCTCAGCTTTGTTTTTGTGGAAATCTCAGTGTTGGGGTGTATGTGTTAGAATGCTTGTTACAACTTCATTATGAAAGTGTATATAAGAACTAAGAACATCTTAAATATTTTGTCTTTCTTTAGGGTAATGGTACAAGCTTCATTTAGTTTGTTCAATTTGCCTTTGGCAGATATTGTCGATGCAGATGTAATAAAGCACAGGCGGAGGTAGGTCAGTAACTTCTTCAAACGTGGAATCTCTTTGCCCTGTTACTCTTGCGTAAATTAGATTATGCCAAAGTAAAGACAGTAAATTGTCTTGGATCCTTGACACAGAAGTACTTTTTGTAGGAACTACTTAGTATAAGTAAAGATAAGGACTTGAATAGTTTATTGCGGTTACTTTCAGTAGAGTAAATTTAACAGATTATTAGGTAATTCATAGTTTATATTATAGTACAGACTACTTTGTGATTTTATTTTTGTTAACTTCAATTGAATTGTTTTGTAACCATATCCATCTATTTCTATTTACAGAATTTTCTGAATAAGGCCTCTCTAACATGGGGAAGGCAAAGAAAGGGTAGAAAGTTTTACCTATGTTGCTTCAAGTGCAAATTTCAAAGTCTAATTGGTTTGTTATCAAAATAAAAATTGATAAAACCTTCTGTGACGTAGCATATTACAACTTATGGCTCTTTTGCATTTTTATTAAGGTGCAGTTAACTCTCTGTTGGTTCCATCGGTGTTCACAGAGTGCAGAATCAATTCTGGTTACTGTATTAAAGAACTTGCCCCTCAAAAGTGAGAGCTATTGCTTTCATCCCACAACTTCTTTTTCTGGCCTCAAGCATGTAAAGTCTTAAGTTATAATTAATTCTTTATGTACTTTTCAGTCTAACTTAACTTCAGAAAATACTCAGTGTGCACAAAGCTGAACTTGAGTACAAGTCATGATAGAATTGGAGCCAAGCTGTATGTGTACCCCAGAGGTTTATCGCTTTTCATTTCCAGAGAAATTTGTTTCATTATGGTAACTGTCTGCTAGAATGTGTGAACAGTAGAAAGCTAAGGGTCAGGATAGTTAGCATTTGCATATTATCAGGATTTTAAACATCACTGTTGTAATTAATACAAGTTTGTGTTTTGCTTTTTTTTTTTTTTTTTCCTAAATATTTTAGATCACCCCTTTCCTCTATGGTTTTTGGTACCAATGCTTTATTTACCAAGCCTGCCCAATCTCTGGCTCCAATGCTTGTGGTTAAAATACTCAATCTGTTTGGATATGAGAACCTGAATAATAAAGTTGCTCAACCTGATCCAAGGTAAGTTCAAAAGGAATACTTTATATCATAGAAATGATCATTAAATACTCCTATAATCTAAAAAGCAAGTTAATCTGCAATTAGGTTGCATCAACTGCACTTAAAAAATGAGTGCTTTAAAAATATTTTCCAGTCATTTTTTTTTTATGTTTATAAATAGAAATGTTTTTTAAAGCTTTTTTTTTTTATTATTCAACACAACCAAGAGTATATCTACCTACTTTTTAAAGCCAAAGGATTCATTTTGGTAGTTAACCGTTTCCTGTTCTAGTGCAAAAAAAAAGAAAAAAAAAATCACTTAATACTCTTCTTGGGATGCACATTACCCTGGCTTCTGTATTTATCACATAAACCTACTTCTTTAAATATATAATCCTAACAGGGTTGAATTTAAGATGCATTTTTGTTTGAGAGAAAGCAGTATAATCACTGGAGGGAAGAAATTTGCCTCAAGTAGGAGTATAGTTTTGGCTTCAATACCAATTACTATTCTAATGCTAATGATTTCATTGCAGTCTCTGGAGACCTTAACAGGCAGCATAAGGCTGTGGTTGCTAGTCAGCACCCTGGAAGTGCATCGGCTTTTATCAAAACAAATTAATGAGGAATCAGGACACTGAAAGGGTCAGAAGCTGTTTTATTACCAACAAGAGGAAGTCGCAACATAAGGAATAACTGAAGTTAGGACTAAAAGACAAAAATCAGTTCTGATTAGGATTTGTTTGAGAGAACAAAATGGGTATCTGAGATCTAGAGATCTCC
Organism: Corythornis vintsioides; assembly: GCA_025447755.1. NCBI lineage: Eukaryota > Metazoa > Chordata > Aves > Coraciiformes > Alcedinidae > Corythornis > Corythornis vintsioides. The sequence goes on along the minus strand of JAOEGS010002733.1, from coordinate 31,644 downwards.
TAGATTTTGAGTAGAAACCTTAAAAAATACATGGAAGAAAATTGCATGTGAACTTCTGTGGAGATAGCTCTTGAAGGCGAGAGTTTGTGCCACCTACGGCTAGGAGAATGTTTTGTATTTGAGGAATTTTCTAAAAACCTGTATGACATTTAAAAAAGATTGATATAAAAGGACAACAGGTGGCCTTCAGAAAAGCATCCTGACACAAGCAGAGAAGGCTTAAATGTGAGGCTATGTGTGAGAACAGTTAATTTTATTTTAATGCATTCTGTAGATAGCCAGACAGTGAGATGATATGAAGAGGACATGAACATCATTATAATGTCAAATAAGATGAGTGGTTTTTGCAGAAGAGTGGTAGGTTGAACTGAATGTGGATATGAAAGGGCTGAATATATTAATCTTGATGATTCAGAGAAATTCATATTTGAAACAAAAGCTGCAGTTCTGATCCCTTTCAATCAGAGAAATGATCCCTTTGTGGATGTATTTTAAATCACAGTAGCTATAAATCTTTTTCTCCAGTAGCCTCTGGTCTATATCAACAACAAATTTATTATATAGAGAGTTGAAATACTTTGAAAGCTCAATCTCTAAAACCTGTATTTTCACTTGAGTCATGCTGAAATTTTATTTACTTCACTAGGGCAAAGAACAGCACAGAGGTACAAAGCTGAGATCAGTTAATCAAAGAACACCAGGCATACACTGTGTCTTTTTCTTGATCATTCTTTCAAAAGTAATTTCTTCAATATGAAGCAGCCTGCCTGTGTTTGCTGTGTACATAGGTGCATCAATGTGCTCATCCTTCACTTTGCAAACAGACTAGTGTGGACATACAGACCACAAAGACCAGACTACTCCAGATTGTTTTTAGGGAGTCAGATTACCCATGGCAATGTACTTCAGCCACTGACTGAGCTAAAATTACTTATACATATTAAAACTCTTACCAGCTGATCTCAGATTTCAGACATAGACAGACAGTTAAAATCCACTTTCCTCGGAACAAAGGTGTTTGGAGACAAACAGAAACTGAATACAGGAGATTGCTTAAAATGTACTCAAATATTTTGAAAAACAAAAAAAAAAATTCACACATGTGAAATAAATAATTAAATGTTATGATCCATGCCCATACAATATCTGCTGTGTCCTTCCTCCTACTCCAAAACTGACAGTATATATGAAATAAGAAAGCATTTACTTTATTAGGTGTATTGGTAGTGAATTGTGAAGATAGGACTGAGGACCCTTATTCTGTATTAACAAAATTAATAAGTATACCTTAAGAGATTCCAGTAATGCTGTTTATTGGGAGAAGAGAGAAGATGCACTCCAAAACCATAAACTAGCTGTTGAATTCTAGATTAATTTTTCTTAAACGGAGAGTTAAATCACAGCAACAGTGATGGAGCAGCTAATCCTGGAAACCATTTCCAGGCACATTAAGGACAATAAAATTATCAGTAATAGTCAGCATGGCTTCAAAGGGAAGTCATGCTTGACCAACTTGATAAACTTCTACAGTTTAATGGCTAGCTTAGTAGCCAAGGGAAGAGCAGTTGATGTTGTCTGCCTGGATTTCAGTAAAGCCTTTGACACTGTCTCCCATAATATCCTTATAGATGAGCCTTTGATATGTGGGCTGGATGAGCAGACAGTGAGATGGATTGAAAATTGGCTGAATGGCCAGGCCCAGAGGGTGGTGACCAACAGTAGACTAGACCAACTGGTCTAGTTGGAGACCAGTAACTTGAAGTGTACCTGAGGGGTCTACATTAGGTGCAGTCCTGTTTAACATCTTCATACTGATCTGGATGATGGGGTCGGATGTATCTCAGGAAGCCTGGTGGTGATGCAAAGCTGGCAGGTGTGACTGATAGAATCAGAGGGTCATGCTGCCACCCAGAGGGATCTCAACAGGCTGGAGAAATTGGCTCGTGGTTCAACAAGAAGTGCAAAGTCCTGCACCTGGGGAGGAACAGCCCCATGCACCAGTACATACCGGGGGCTACCCGCTGTGAAAGTAGCTTAGCAGAAAGGAACCTGGGGGGTCCCAGTGGACACCAAACTGAACATAAGCCAGCAGTGTGCTCCTGTTTTTGTTTGTTTTTGTTGGGTTCTGTTTTTTGTTTGGGGTTTTTTTTGTGCGGTTTGTTTGTTTTTGTTTGGGTTGTTGTTTCGGTTGAGCAGGAGGGTTTTTTTGTGTCTGGTTGTTACTGGCTTTGTTTTGTTTTTTCTTTTTGCCATACCTAGTTTTAAAACTCCCTCTTCTGGAAATCCACTGCAACTACAGCTACTATCTCCTTAAAGTGTGCTTTTCAAATTAATTCTTCAAAATGAAATATTTTGACAACAACTCTTGGTTTTTGTTTTTGTTTTTTGAAACACTTTAAATTGTTTATGCTTTCAAGTTGAATTACTGGACTACACTACATTCTTTTTAGGGTGATATTAGGGTTGTTTAGTGAAAGATTGTATTTTATATATATGTCCAAAAGCTAGACATGGAAATTTCTGAAGTTACTGTTTCAGCTGGTATTGAGTATGAGAGTTCAGTGATTAAATCACTGAGCTCTGCTCTTGATTTATTCCAGTCCCTTAGTGAAATATTTCCCTTTCTTGTTTTGCATACCGTAGATATTTTTAATAATTCCTGCAGTGACAAGGTTTTACAGTACAATAGGTAATATTTTCTTAAACCAATATTGTTCCAGTAAAACAAAATCAAGATGGCACCACTGTGGGTGATGTGTCAGATACTTTTTCTTCCTTTTTGTCCTTCACGAAGCCCATGTATAAGGACGGAATAATTTTAGTACAGAAAACTGCAATCCTCTTTAGTGTGCTTCAGAACTGGCCCCAACATCTGTTAACTGTCATGGTTTCATCTTTTTTTTTTTTGTTAGTTTATTTTCTTAGGTAGCATTACCATGTACATGGTTTGAGATAAACCACAGTATTTGTATGAGTGTGTGTACTAAGAAATAAATCTTGGCTGTGTTGGAAGTTGCAAGCATTTTTTCTATTAAATGCAGTGAGACACTGAGACACTGAGTTGATTCTTTTATGAGTCAGAGAAATTCAGGTTTTATTCAAAAGTCTGCTTAAGTTAATGAGAGGCTTTTTAACAGATATTGGTTTTTTTTGGATTATGTCCATAGCTGTTCTATGAGTCTCCTATCTCATCCTTGAATGCTAATGGGAAAAAATCAACATAAACAGCCTCATGGAGAGAAAGTTCATTTAGGGGCTGTTTCTCAGCTTGAGTTGACTTTCCTGATATTTAAGTAATTAGAATCCGATAATTAACAGAATGCCAGTAGATAATAATTCTAGCTACTAGATGAATGCCTAAATGTATGCTTTAAGCTGTCAGAAACCATAGTGTTCATAAAAGGCAGCTCATTTGCCTCTTGTATTTTCTTTTTTGATTCATATTTGTTGATGCTTTTATATCTTATTCCCTACAGAAGTTTTAGATAAGGAAATATGCATACATAAGAATAAATGAGAAAGAGTGTTAATTTCACATATATTCTTTTTATGGTTTATATTATCTTGTCATTATTTGTTTTAGAAAAAAAAAGTGGAATAAGGCTTGGCATTTCAAGCAGCCCTTTACACCATACCTGATTTATTGCATTAATTGTGACTTTTACTAGCACTCAGCAAACTATAACACCACACTATGTTGATAGCTAGTAGCATAGATTTTAACTGACATAAGTCCATATTAAAATGTTTCCTTCCATTTTCTGCTTTTCTTTCTCTTACAGATTTTTTTCAGTCTTACTAAAACTTTTTGGATGCTCTGTTCTGTAATTGGGTAATATTGCTTAAATTTATATCCCTATTACATAATGCAGATGTGTACACAATAACGTGTATCTAATGTGAATGGCTTTAAAAATAATTTGTTGTGAATTGACTATAAAAATTAATCTTCCTTTTAAAACCTATGTTTTCATCTTCTTCCCCAGTCTGCTTTTAGGTCTTCATGATGCCATGTTCTATTTGATCTGCCTGGTGCCACTTTGCATTGCAGTCATACAGATCCTGTCTTGGACTCCCTTCACAATCAGGAATAGTCATGTGACAGCTGTATGCTAAATATGTATGAGTTGGTCAGTAAACCACCTGCTGAACTGCACCGTAAAAGAGTTAGTATGTTCTGAATATGAAAAAGCAAAATTGTATTAGATGGATGATTAGACCAAACATAGTTTGAGCCATTGCAATAAAACTGCAATTCTTCTGTCTATATAGATGAAAGTATAGATCACATTCAGCAGTAATGCTGACCCTATACAAGAGGGTTTTTTTTTTTAGTTTAGTTGTTTGTCTTTAATGGGTTTTATCCTTAATTACTTCAAGAGTCATTTCTAGAATATACCATATTGTTAGTACTTCTTACAGAATGTCATTGTGTTGAGAAAAACTTAAGGATGTGGTAGTGTTCAGTTGGACAAATCTAAGACCACACATGTTGAATCAAACTCTGCCTGCTTCGTAGTGTTAATGTTGGCAAACTCATGCCATGTGCTGACAGTTTATTTCTGATTGATCTAGTTAAGTTAGTTGAATTTCTTACTAATTCTTACTAAAACCTTTTTGGTTAAGCTTTTAAATTACTCCTGTGATTTTTATAAAATAAAGGTCATTGACAAAGTTTCAGAAACATTGATTCCTTTATTTCATGTGCTGTAATAAGACATGTTAACATGTTTACAATACTGCTGTGTAATAAATATTCTTTTTCCTCCAATATATTCATTGTGTAATTGTGCAATGATAGATAGCTTAAGTATAATAGAAATTGTTTTTGTTTTTTTCATTTGTCTATGCAAACATAATTTTAGAAGCACCTTTCTTACAGAGTGCCAGTCACTTGAAAGTACAAGAAAATGCATTATATCTATCTCAGTTTTTTAAAGTTCTAAGATAGCTCATTTCTAAGGTTCTACATTTATTGGGATAGGTAGCTTAGAAAAGAGTGTCAGAAGATGCCCTGCCTTTTGGTGGATAGTAGCATAATTTAAAGAAGAGGTTTGGGATTTGAAATACCAGCGCTGAAAAAAAACCTCTTTTGTGTCTCAGGTTTTACATTTGCAGACTAGAAATGTTGTTTCCTTGCCTTTTTTTGAAGTACAAAGTGCTTTCAAAGTGATGAGTGAAAAAGGAGGATAACACTGTTAAATATTTAGAAATCCAAAAGAACCCTTTGATAGGAATATGAAGATTTATGTTAACATACAAGAAGCCAGAAGTGTGATAAAGTTCTAAGTTGTGTTATCTGGTTTTTATCTCTGTCTTGTCAGAGACACCATTATTCATATGCATTTTACATGCTAATAACATTATGTACACATACTAGTGTCACTTGTATTTACATATCCAAAGAATAGTTACACAAATACCAGAGCAGATATGGACTGTGTGTTTAGATTCTGAAATCTAAAATTTATTTACTCCACTGTATGTCTTAATTTTGTGCCTGGAAGACAGGAGAGAAAAAAAAAATCGGAAGGGATTTAAGTTAATGTAATTTTTTTATTCATTATATGAAACTATCTTCTCCCTGACAGTGCCTTTAAAATTGTAATAATTATCTTAAAATAGTTTTTTCTTTACTGTTTCTGTATTTTCTAAATTGCATACATTCATCCCGTCCTCACAAAATGTATATTTTAATAGGTTAAAAAGTTTTTGTTTCATAAATATGACTACTTAGGTGACTGTTTATTACTAAGCTCTAATATTATTAGAACATAATGTACAACTGGAATAGTATTGTGCTAAAACAGGAAAACTTGTAAGTGGTTTTAAGAGTCAAAACTGTACCAGAAATTATCAGAAAATTCTTTGAAATTATCAGAATTATTTTTGTTTTCTGGAAAATGCTTGGTAAAGATACCCTTTTATTTGCTGAAACAAGAAAGGAGTAAAGGGTGATATGACTGAAAGCACACTTTGAATAGCTGCTATACACTGCTACATCTTTAGAATTCAGAAAGGAAAAGTCGTCAAAAGATTGCTCAGCAAAGCAGCCTTAAGATATGAGAGATTAACTTTGTAGAAAAAAAAAAGTATAGAAAACAGATCTGAGGAATACAATGCAAACTATTTAATATATAAAATGCCAATAATTTTGCAAATTTCTTATTTATTCTCCCATTTGTCTGTCCTATTTCTCTTGCTATAAGGGCGGGAAGAAATGTGTCTTTCATTGCACTGATAATCAATCCAAAGGCCTCCTGGAAAACTGCTTTAAATTCAAGGGGTAGTTTTATTATCCAAATAGAAGGTTGGCTGTACGTTATGATTGATTTTTCTTAGTCTCCATTTGTCTGTCACCCACTAAACTTTGTTATCCTCTGTTAACCCTGCATGATTGGTTTTGGCCATGGATCAAGTAAAGGATGATCAAAGGCAAAAGTTCAGTGTCTTGCAACAGCTGGTTTGTCTGCTTTCTCTCCTTATTAGCTAATAGTAACTGAGCTTCAAGTGTGCTTGATGGAGAAACGCCCCAGTTTAATCTCGATAATTTAAGAGTATCTAACATAGCCTCATAACTGATAAAGAAGTTTTAAGTGTGTATAATATAAAAGAGTAAATGCTGTGATTACTTCAGAGAATGATAAAATGGATGCTTGAATCCCATTCTTAGAGTTTCTATATATATATTCTGAGATTTTGGGTCTTAATACACTAAATTAATTTTAGTTATTGAAAATCATTAAGTAAAAGTGCCTACCAGATTTAAAGGATGTTATCTAGGAGACAGTAAAGAGTGTTAGTCTAATATAGTAATACTGAAACATATAGTTAGTGATAGAGTGAAAACATCGAATAAATGACAACAAAGCAGATTTAAGTAGGAAAAAACCTACATTTGTGAAGCTTACAGGCATGTTTCTGTTCTCATCTTGTACAAAATGACCTTCCCATCTTCTGCTGTAGTGATTTTGGAACTGCTCAGTAATTCACAACCACCCTATGTTGACATGCCTAGTAGGGTGTTTACATTTGAATGCAGTTGTACAGCTTAATGGGTGCTGTCAGGAAAGCCAGGCAGGAAGGGAAAGGAACAGTAAAGATAAGCCCCATCTCCACAGAATACTTCTGGGCTCTTCCAGAATTAAACCAGCTGGGGGAAAAGCCCAGTAATACAAGCAGGCAAAAGAGTTCTAGCTGGTTTGTAAAGTAACATACAGGTAAAATACAGCTGTGGCTGGGGGAGCTGTCATAGAGAGCTGGACAAAACCACAACTGGGCTTTCTGGGTTGCCTTTGAGGGAGAGGACTTCAGACAAGTATCTATGTTTGTTTATCTTGAAACCTCTTTCTGGCGATTATTTTCTTACTCATGGTTAAATATTAGAAGGGGAAGTTGTTTTATTGCTGTACTTGATCAGGAAAATTGCAGATTTACATCTTGGAATGAGGCTCTGAAGCCAGCCCTGCCACCATGAGTCCTGCTCCAGAAGAGCAGGCTCCTTGTGATCACCAGAGAGGAAAGGCAGACTGTGTTAAAACGTTTGGGAGTGTTTTATACCTTCTGGGGTCCATGTATTCAATTGATTATAGATTTTTTTTTCTATCAAGAGAAAGAAGAAACACTAAACAGCTGAGGAGAAATTGCTTTGAATGATGGATGCATGTGCTTAAAAACAAATAATTCTCTGAGATTGTCCAGCAATTGGTTACAATCCCACCAGCCTATATGCCAATACATCAAAATTACTACCTAAATATGCATTAATAGTATGTTTTTTATAGCCCGACAAAAGAAAAATGTGCTTAGTATATACATAGTGTAGCAGAATATTAATGACAAAGGTAACACTGGGCAGGAACTTAGAAAAATCTCATTAAAACATACCCAGGTTGTATACTAATAATGGAAGGACAAAAGCTAGTGTATTTCTCGTGCTATGTGATAAAATTAAGGTGAGTTCTGTGAACAACATATAGCTAACCTGAAGCAATTTTATTTATTGGTTTACACATTGTGAGCAGATGTCTGTTTAAAAAGCAGCAAATTTAGCTTTTGTAATTTTGGATTTTGATTATAAAGTTGTTTTATTCCTGCTTGAAAAAAATAAGGTAATTTGTCTTCTCAAACAGGAACATACATAGAAAGTAGAGTCCTGATCCCAAACCAAACAAAAAAACCCCAACAAAAACAACAACAACCAAAAAAAAACCAAACAACAAACCAAAAAGGCATCCTAGCCCATCTAGCAATTGGAGAAAAAAAAAAAAATCTTTATGTAGAAAACCATCTAAAGCTCTCATGTGAAAAATGTTCCTGAAGGCTGTTACATATCAGTGAAACTGAACTGAACAGAAAAATCCTGTGGCAATATTTGATTGTTGCTCTAGTTTTGCTGATTTCCTCAGATAAGCAAGGTTATATGTGATTAGTGCTTGATCAGAGGATCTTCCAGGTAGAAGAGATCTTCCCATGGTGGTCTGACTTCCAGTGTCATCCTTATCAGGAAATTAAGGGGCTATACTCCAGCCTTTCAAATCTGATCAGGAGGAAAAATACTGATTGCCTGTGTTTTGTGGTTGTTAAGAAACATTTTTCTGATATTAGAGATAACACATCAGCTGATGCCCCACTCAGATTGAATTTGAGTAATGAGATAGGCTTTGTCTAGATCTTTTTTCCATTTCAATTGTATACAAAAGTCCTCACTTTCTGTGCTAGTATCACAACTAACTTATGTTTATTAGAGCACAAGTGAGAACAGTAGTGTCTAACCCAAACCTATGGTAACTCTAGCTTTTGTTCCAGAAAAGGCAGGTGCAACTCTATGAAATGCTCGAAGATGTTTATCCAGCTGATGAAAATGTATGGGTAAGCCCTGTCTGTTCGCAGCTGGCCTTCCTCTGTAGGGTGGTCGTTACATTAAGGAGACACTTATCACCAGTCTCTGCTACACCCCACTGCACCCCATGCACAAACAGGGTGCAGGAATCTGACTCTCCCATTCCTGTTTTCCTGCCTACACAGTGACTTCTCCTTCCTCTGCATGTACATAGTACAGATCCAGGAAAAAAAAAATTAAAAAAAATTCAGGGCCTAGGGCCTTAGATCCTCCTGTGCAGTGAGTGACCCACGCTCTGTGGCACAGCCCTGGCTCTTGTTTGGTAAAGGTTTCATAACACAAAATGTTGCAGAAATTCCATGACTGGCAAGGTTTACTCTGAGCTACTATAGTTACAAGAAAAAGTGATGTCTGAGGTCTTGTAAGCTGAAATTTGTATTTCAAGAGGCTGTAGTCTTTCTTCTTCAGGCAGAAGTCCCTTTGGAAGAGCAAACCCTGTAATGACGCCTTATCTCTAAATGTTTGTAGGTCTGGGTTTTTTAGGAATCTCATGATCATGCTTATTGACTTCAAATTTCTGTGTACAGGAAAAATCTGAAGATAATGGAAACCAAGCAGAGCTTTATGTGAAGCACCAGTTCCACCTTTCAGCAACGACTGTTGTAGCAGCCAAGAATTTCTCAAGTTGATTAAAATTTTTCAACCTTAAAGGTGGCAATTCCAGGGCCGACCTTAACCTGAACTGCCAAGACAGTGTGTGGCGACGCCAGGGATGATTGTGAGGAGGGAGCTCAGCTTGGGACAGCGCGGGGAGGCGCGGGACGGCGGCGGTCCGACCCCCGTCCCGCTTCCCGCTTCCCGCACAGAGCACTCCGCGCGGACGCGGCGCAGGTGGCAGGGAGGTGCCCAGCACGTGCGCGTCTGCCCGAGCCAACGCGAGCCCCGCTGAGGGGGGGAGCCGTCCGCTGCCACCGCTGGTGACCGGAGCGCTGCCGACAGAGAGGTACGGATGAGCCGCCGCCACCGGCACGCTCTACTTCGCTCCAGTGTGAAAGCAGCGCCCGGCTGGGTGGTGCGAACCGCTCTACGGCCCCGCCCGCCCTGTGATTGGCGAGAGAAAGGGAGGGAGCGCGAGCGCGCCAGGCCCCGGAGTGTCTCAGCGAAGCCGTCCGGCCGGCACCCGCTGCCACGGCGCCGCTCGTTCCGCTTGGAGCGTGTATGCGGGCCCCGGAGGGGAGTCGAACAGAGCTGGGCGAGCTGCTTGTTGCCGGCGCTGCCGCTGCCATGGAGAGGGGAGGCGGCGGCAGTGGGTGACTCCGCGCCACTTCCCCCGATGAGACTGTGGTTGAGCTGGCTGGTCTGCTACACCCTGTTCCTGTGGGTGCTGAGGAGGAGGATGTGGTCTGGCCCTGCCAGGTACCTCAGGAGCCCTTTATCCAGGTCCCTCTACGTGAATATGATGGGCAGCCACAGCCAGCCAGCCCCGGGCACCAGGGAGAACCACCAGGTACAGCCACAGAGGCAACCGCCCTTCCTGCCCCTCCCCTCCCCCACCCCGTCTTCCCTCTCCATGGGCTCACCGGGCTCCCCGGTGCTGGCAGATAGAGGGGCCTCCCTCCTGCCGCTCTTGGGGAGCTCCGCCGGGGGCGGGGGGCAGCGGGAATGGGGTCCTCGTCTGCCGGGGATCTCTGAGAGACCGTCCGCCGCGGGTTGGGGGCGAGCGGGGACCTGGTGCGGTATGAGGGGGGCACCGGGCCGGGCAGCGCCAGACAAAGAGAGGGAACAGCTCGGTCCTCCCGGTGAGAAAGTTGACGTGTGCACTCTATGTGAAATACTCCTGGGAGCCAGCTAGGGAGCTAAGGTGAGGTACAGGGGCTGAAGAGCCTCAGGGGGAAGGGAATCGGGTCTGGATGCCGGCGAAGCGCTCTGTGGGTTTGTGTGTTAGCCGCGGGAGGACCGTCGGAGCGAGTCCGGCGGTAACGGCGGGATGGGGAGACAGCGCGGTGTCCCGAGATCGAGAATGCATCGGGTTGGGTGTTAGAGATGCTGCTGAGAGGTGGAAACCTTCGTTGTGCGATTTTCTTGGTGAAAAGTGAGTACACTTAAATGAAGTTTGCAGGTGGTGTGAGCGGGGTGGGTCTGTAAGCACAGGGACGTTTTTAATTATTACTGGCGTTATCTAGAGGAAAATTTTAAAAAGTGAGCACCTGGGAAACCATAAAGCTCACAGAGGCCTTGGAGCAGCAGTAGATGTCAAACTAGAAATGAGTTTGCAATGTGATATGACTACAATAAAAGGTTAGCGCTATATTTGGGCAGTATAGGCACATGGATGCCACTTTGTGGAGAAGTTAGGGACTATGCCCCTGCAGTGCAATGGCAGTGTTCTATATGCATATGCAATATGTTCACATCTGCACTACGTTTTACCAAAATGCTGAGAATCTTGACAGGAGTGCAGAAGGGCTGATAAAAATTCTTAGTGCTAATTCTAAGTAAAATATACAGAGCTGAGCTAATGACGATAATGTAGTATAAATACTTGAGGACTTCTGTACAAAGGAAGAGTATAATTATGCACCATAATTCTTCAGGCTGATCTATTAATGGAGCTTTTGTAGGCTCAGAGTGGCACTGATGCCCAGAATCTTGCTACCAAGTGAATGTATTGCAGGGGTTTAATGATTACTGTCAGCTGTTTGGATCGTTCAGTACCTAAGTACAAAGAGAAGTGGAATTTACATTTCCAAAGGAACTTCCTTCTGGTGAACAAAGAAAATCTGAAAGTCATTTGTGTTAAAAACTGTATTATAAAGACAAGCCAGCCAAGGAGACAATGATATCATTCCCAGGTAGATTGTCTGTGGTGGATACTCTTCACTTCTAATTTATCGGATCTACATTTTAAACCTAAAGAGTTGGTTATTTAGTAGGATGTATGATTAGTGAGTTCGTGGGGGTAAGGATTGCATGTTGAGGCCCCAGGTACTTTCACTCTCAAGTTTTACTGACTTAGTTTTACGAAGTTAGCATAAAGAACATTTTCTTCCTTTCACTAATATAATAATCTTTATGGTTACAAAGGTCTTAACATATCTTTTCAGATTTTTGTGCTGTAATTTTTCTACTGTTATGCTATGGTAGCTTGATTCTTTCCATAATGAAACTTGTGACTTGAAAATGGCCCTTCCTTCTGCATGGAAGAAGTCAAAAGTTTCTGTTCTGAGGAACTAGTTCCAGAATTAAACTGGGTTTTTTTGTTTGTTTGGGGTTTTTTTTATCAATTTTGTCATTTGAAATTTGGTTTGGGTTTATTTTGCATTGTGGGTTTTTTTTTTTATCCTTCTTATAGTTTGCTATCAGTTCTGTAATTGACGTTAGATGGGTGATTGCCAAAACCTTATTGGCAAGATTAACTTTGAAGAAGAAATTAGAGGTCTGTGAACAATGCCTAATTTCTGGAAACAAGGTTCTTTTCTCACAGTTATCACCATTATTATTCTGCCAATGGTTATGTCAATATATATAAATATTTAGCATCTTAAAGACAAGAATTGTAGGAGAGTTGGTTTACATCTTCAGATCCTAGAATTACAGGTGCCAGTTCAGCGCAGAACCAGAGTGTATGAGCTCAGGTACAGCATATATTTAAATCGTATTGCTTATAGAACAAAGGCTTTGTTTCTCAAAGCTTTGATAGTTGGGTTGAAAATGTCAACCCATTGGAAGAGGCAGATCACCTGAGCCACGCCAAGCCTGTTCTGTGTAGTGAGACAGCAACCTCCTGAATAAACCAGTCACTTATCCCAGCCTGCTGCTCAGCTTCATGGGATTTTTTCTTCTTCCAGATTCTTGAAGTTGATTTCTGAAGATGGATGGACAAAGTACATACAGGCTTTAGTATTTTTTCACAACTCTAAATATTCTTTTGTGGAATCACTAGACTATGATGATGCATTTAACTAGCATTGTGCTGCGGTGAGAGAAGACCTGAACTGGTACATCAGCATTCTCAGGGATCCTTGTGCCAGTATGCATCATGTAGTATAGACTGGCTCAAAATGTGGCCTTTAGAGCAATTAATGATACTACCGATAAGTGTGTTTGAAAATACAGTTAAGAGCCTGATTGTTCCAGAAATGTACCCATTATGCAAGTGGTTTTCAATGTACACCTAAGCAGGCATGTTTGCTCTGTGATTGGAGGGTCTTGATGTCCCTTGGTACTTTGGGTCAGTGTTTGATGGAGCTCCTGTTTATGGATCTGGCATAATGATCTTGGTGCAGCTGTCTGCTCCCCTCTGCTTGCTGGCACTGTTAATGTGAACCAGCAGGACACTGAAATAAGAATCTTGTCCCATTATAATTTATGTTGGTGACTGGAGGTCCCATCAGCTGAACACTGTGTACACAAGCATCATGTGCAGGTAAAACAAATGCAAAGGGATCAGGATATGAGCATACGTTTTGCATAGTATGGCTATAGACAGTCTTACGTGTTCAATCATTGGGAATTTAGCCCAGCTGACTGCTTGCTGTCCTTCTTTGTACATTTTTATAAGATTTTGTTAAAACTCTTAATTTCTCTGTAAGATGCTTATAACTCCATATCTGCACAATAAACCCATGCAGACAGATTAAGGAACATTATTGCAAGATTTAAGGGGAGATAAGAGAGTGTTAGCTCTAGGGAATAATTATTGACATTGGAAAACAGACACAATGGCATTAGAGATTCACTGAGAAGGGCTGACAATAACTCTGCATAAGCACAGAGGAGTGAAAAATAGTTACATTCTTAATTAATTGCACAAAATTTGTTTTTGTAAATTCTGCATATTGAGTGAGGGGGGCTTTTAGCTTGGCATGAGCAACCTAGCAATGAGCTATTATCAGTGCTGATATTCCAGGATGCTGCAGCATTAGAGGCTTTTGCTGGGGGTGCAGAAGGTGGCTGTGAGTGCCATAGAATTTCGGAATAGGTTCGCCTTGTTCTGCACAAGTCGTTTTGTATTTAAAACAAAGCAGGTATTTAAGGAGTTTATATATACCTTATATGTGCATAGTAAAATCTTCGGTTATTGTATGGCTTGCTACTTTTCCAGATAGCTTTGTCATCATAAAGTATCATTATTTTCCTTCACAATTAACTGAACAATAGTTTACATATCGGAATCAGTTTGGATTGTGTAGGAGGGGTTGTTACCAGGTGGCACAAAGTGGAAGGGATCATTTACCTGTTTTAAGTTGGGCTTTAGGCTTTACCAATGTAAAAGCTTAAAACTGCATTATAGCTGATACTGATGACTTCCTAGGTGTGTGAATCTGCTCTTTTGTTTAGTAGAGATGCTTGGAGGCAAATTCATAGTCATAATTGTTTCAAAAGACTTGTGGACCTGCTTGTGGGTAAAGAAATACAGCCGAGCAATGCTGCAAGACAGAAAGGCTGTGATCTAAAGTATTGATTGGATTCTTTATCTCATTGCCTTGAAAAATATTGCAAATGCACTTCTGGATTTCTTTTCAAAGGATACCTAGGGAAAGGTTGAGAATGAGTTGGAAGATAGAAAACATTTTCCACTTAATACTATTTTATCAGGATGGTGCTGTTCCATAGAGGACCTTTGTTTGCTTTCTAGGGAATTTACTTTGTAGAATTCTTCACAGTACAGGACAATGATTAAGACAATTTAAAAACATAATTTCTTAGCAAGTAATAGGTCCTTACTTCATTACAATTCAAATCTAAGTTAAATTAATCCTGAAACTTGTTGCAAATTCTGTAGGAAAATGTAAATTCTTATCTTTAGAGAAAATTATAATAGCCTCCCATGTACTAAATCTGTTTTAACTACTTCTGGTTTTACATTGCTGAGTTTTTTAATGTTCCTTTATCTTTTTCTCTAGTGGTATGTCTGCAACACAGAACAGTTGTCTGAATCCCTTCAGCCTGTTTTTGTCCAGAGTTACCTTGACCAAGGAACACAGATCTTCTTAAACAACAGCATTGAGAAATCAGGCTGGCTGTTTATCCAGCTCTATCACTCTTTTGTGTCCTCAATTTTTAGCCTTTTTATGTCTAGAACATCTATCAATGGGTAAGTGAAAAGTCAATCTTGGGTAAATACAATTTGGATTTAGAGTTTTCAAGTGGTCAACCCTACCAATTGATCTGTCAGGTTTTCTTAAATTTGTAGTTTTGCCTTTCCCAGTCTTAATAGATCTGAAATTGTTAATTGAAGAACACCATTTCTAGTGTGGGAGGACCGGGGAGGCAATTGCAATTAATAAGAAACAATCAGAGGACTCTAATTGTATTTTATAACCATTTATAACCATTTTATAACCATTACTTGTATTAATTTCTTTCTGAATAAATCTCTTTGTGTTAGAAGCATTGTCTCCTCTCTGCTTTCTTTACCCCCACCTTGCTCTTTACCTACTGTCATATCTATATCAGTTACTGTTGTGGTTGTCCTTGCTGAAAGTGGCTGTACCTGGCCAGTTCAATATTGCATCTAAAACTCTTTCTACTAGAGTGTGTGTGCATGCCCACTGCAAACCTAGGCAGATTTTTAAACAGGGCAGAAGTTGGATGAGTGGTGTGTTTGCTAATGCTGATGTTGAAGAGAACTGCCCTTTCTCTTATTCTGTAAAAATTTCACCTTGGTTTATGTGTAAGCTATACTTGAACAGACAACTTTGCAGTAGCATGTTTGACTGATAAGCCATCAGGAAGGCAAGAAAAGTTTATAAAACAGTAGTCTCCTGGTCCTATAGCATCAGTCCCTTCTGTGGCTTCAGGGGAGTTCAGCTGCTAGTGGGTGCTTTAGTACTTTTTCTGAAGAAGTCAGTGCCTGTTTTTGCTACATACATACATGCATAGTCTGGTATGAAGGCAGCAGCTGTCTACTAAGGCTATAAAAATAATCTTTTCCCTTATTTTCTAACCAGATGACTTTATGAGCTTCCCTGTGGTGTTCTTAGTTACTTGTAGCTTTATATAAAGGTTCCTTTGGTCTCCTCTTCTTCCTTTCTCTTCCATTTTTTTCAAAGGCTCTCTAGTGCTTTGAATAACACCTCCTAGTGCTGTTAGGAGTAATAGCTGTGAGCCAATTATACAGTGTGGACCGACAAAAGTGTGCTGCAGTGGGACTCGAATTGGCTGTATTCTGTTTGTTTTTATACATTTAATATCCTGCTTTAGTTTCCTTTTTATGACATTATATACTCTATCCTTTTTGTTTCTTTGGATTTTAGTGCAGTCAGCCTTTCCTTTCTGCCTCCTTTACACATTTAAAAAAAATATTTATGTCTTTACTTCCCCCCCCTTGAACATAAAAGATTTCTGTTCATTGTCTTTAAGTTTAACCTACTATCCAACATTAGTTTAATATTTATCTGCCTTCAGTCTATTACTGTCCAGTTCTTTTTCCTCTCCTTGTTCTCCTAACTCTTTCATCTTCTGAATTCTGCTATGACAGCTGAAATCTGTCACTGTGTAGTCTTCAAACAGTTACAGGCAGGTATGTCATTGACTTGATCCATAAGGAAACCAACTGTCACCTCTACCCAATACCTTAATGAGTTGCCTATTTTCTATTCCACAGCTCTTCATGATGAACACAGGATCTGCAGATAGCAGCAAAAACCATTGTAACATACAATTAAAATGATCTCTTTTGCCACTCCAGCAGTGTTACCCCCAGTTCCCTGGCTTCCCTCCTAGTTCTACATCATATTCCTCATTCATTGTGTGGATTTCTATGTCTGCAGCCATTTTCTTTCCTTTGCTATTTCTTTTCATTTTGAAGTAGGTGGCAGGGATTCAAATCTGCAAATGTGACAAATAAGGTTCAGCCTGTACCTCCCTCTTCCCCCATTTTTATTTTTTTTTTAATGCAATCATTTTCTTGAGCTGCACCCCATGAGCTCTTCCTTACCTAATCACATTCCTCCTGAAGTCTTAGCCACTGTAACTGCATGTGGCTATGTGTTTGATCTCTGACAAGTGTAAGGCACGTTGAACTGGATTTAAATTTATCTGAGCAGTGACCTTGTCTGCTATTATGTGTGACTGGTTGCTGCCAGAGCACATTCTAAATTACTTCATTGTCCTTCCTGTTAAAGTTTGTACTAAATTGGTCATTTCTCATTTTTTCATTTCAGGCTGCTGGGAAGGGGCTCAATGTTTGTGTTTTCCCCAGAACAATTTCAAAGACTGCTTAAAATAAATCCAGAATGGAAATCCCACAGACTTCTTGATTTAGGGGCTGGGGATGGAGAAGTTACTAAAGTAATGAGTCCTCACTTTGAAGAAATCTATGCCACTGAATTGTCTGAAACTATGATATGGCAGCTTCAGAAGAAGAAATACAGGTATTGTACTGAATACTTCCTACATCATTTATATTAGACATTACAGCAAAATAATATATTTGTAATATTTAATGAATATTCACAGTGTTTTCAACCAATTTATATATTGTTTGATCATTATGGAAAAGGTTAACCTGTACAAATGCAAGAAAATAAACACATCTGATGTTTCCTCTTACTAGTGCTTTTGTTATGCAAATGTTCCCCATTACCTGTTAAAACAAAATAGGCAACAACCTGTTTGTTCAGGAAGTTTCAACCAAAGAAGTCTTTTCATAGCTTGCATAAATTACTTTGAAGGGAGTCAGGAAGATGAAATTCAGATGAGCAATCTTAACAGTCCAAAATTATAAGAGGAAGACACGGGCATTGCAGAGAAAGCACACAGAATCCTGGCAGTAGGGATACCTCAGTAGTCTTTATCTAATGCCACAGTATAGGCAACTGTTGTGAAGATTCTTTTATTCTTGCACTGCTTAGCTCCTGCTGTTAAGATTGAATAATTAGTAACAAAAAAACTCGGCCCTTTCAGAGTTTCATTCATGCACTCATCGCAGCTCCTGAAGGTTCTTGCAGGCAGCAGATCCAGCCATGTTGAATAATGGTTAGTATTTCAGGCACTGTACCCCTAAGCTTCAACCCAAAAAATGAAGGAACCATGGATTTATTTTCTTCACTTTTCTTTGCGTGGAAACATAGCAGCTACTTTTCAGTATGAGTTTGCACACTGGTAAGAGTGGATGGAATGCATCAAGTCAGTAATCATATTTCAGCTTTGTAGATCCTTGAAAAGTATCTTCAGTTTTATTCAAAGACAACACACTTTTTTAAATACCTGGGTTTTTTGTTTTTTTTTTTGGTGCATAGCCATGCACACTTATGATTTAGTTTTCTTTTCCAAAACACCATAAGGATCATGTCTGTTTTTCCTCATTGCCTAGGTGGCTGACCTTACCTGCACTATCAACACATCCCTAGAGAATATTTGTCTGCAGTGGTTCTCTCTGAGCTCAGCTTGTGTTTAACAGACTGTATCTCTTTCTCTTTCCCTTTATAGGGTGCTTGGTATAAATGAATGGCAAAACACAGGATTTCAGTATGATGTTATCAGCTGTTTGAATTTGCTGGATCGCTGTGATCAACCACTGACTGTATTAAAAGATATTAGAAGTGTACTGGAGCCAACCAGAGGCAGAGTCATTCTAGCATTAGTTCTGCCATTTTACCCATATGTGGAAAATGGTAAGTACACAGATGAACAGCTATTTAGACAGGTAATGAAAACATTTGTAGGTTACAAACATGCCAATTTGGATACTATATTTTATTTTTACAAATAATTAGTACAACACATGTTCAGAAGTATGAAATCACAGGTAAATAGGTCACTTAATGTAAACTGTTTACTTATTACCCCAACATATGTTGCTGGCACCACCAAAAAGCTCAAATGTTGAAGTTACATAGCCTGTTCTGCAGGTTGCCACATTTGAGCTGTGTTGGAGCAACATGGGAAAACTGGTCTCCGATTAGGGTCCTCTGCTGTTGTCATATAGGTAACCCCAGCTGAGCAAAACCATCAGAACTGTCTGTTATGCTGAATAGAGCAGTTCAGGTCAGATTGTATCAAGTGTTCCAGATGAACATTATCTCCCTATGAATTTATAGGTGCAGTTCCCTTTTCAACATGAGCTCTCAAAGTAACCTGTAAACCACCTACTAGTACACCATATCAATCACTATTTATATTGTATTAGTAACTAGAATGAAAAAGTAAAATTTGGTGCCAAAACTCTATTATTTCCCCTACTTGCATTTTAAAGAAATACATGAGAGATATTTAAATGAATTTTTTATTATGACTAAACTTCAAAAGAGACTAGAAACTTTTTTATGTGCCTATGATTGTGGATTCAGGCTGAAGCGCTCTAAAGGTGGTTTGAATTCCAGAAGGCTGGTGCTCATCAGTCATTGTTTGGACACTGGCTCTCCTTGAGTATTAAGACTTGTCTGTGGAAAGGCATATATGCCCAGAAAACACAGAACTAATAACCTTACCATTCTGGCAATCACAAATGCATTAAACTGAATCAGTTTTCCTGTTTTTATATGCCAATTGTATTTTGGTGGGAGGATTTAGGGCGAAGACTTAAGTATAATAAAGAATGCCATCAGATTAAGAGAATTGCTTAAATTACAGTATTTGAGCATATAATTTTGTAGCTATTCTGGAAAGTACTGTGTCTTAAATGAGATGAGAGGTTGGCTTACATGTATGTGTGGTATTTTAAGCATATTTAGTTACAATTTATTGTTCCTAAAATGTGGAAAAATACATCTTCTCTTTTAAAAATTCTTTAAATTTCTGAGTTACAGTAGTGTCTTTCTAGTCTTTCATTGGCACATTAGAGGCAGAAATTGAGAAATAATTTGGGTGTTTTCTCTGTGTGCTTTCAAAATGATGTTTTATTGTGTTTTGCAATCGCTGTTGCACCCAGTGTCTACTTTTCTGCATGTTGTTGTGTAGCCACGTGACAGACCAAATGCAACTTCCTGGCTCAGCAAGAGCTATATAAATCATGGAAGAAACTACTCTTAAGTCCATTTATATTTTTAATCTCCTACTGTGTAGTGGGAGGAGAAAATAGTGCTAAATTTATCAATCCCAAGGGACTGGGAACCTAATCTGTGATTGTTGAACTTGGTCATTCCTACCTGTTGAAAGCTGGAGTCAATTGTAAGGTGTCTTGTAAACGTACATTGCTTTTCTGGTGGTGACTTGTAGCAGATTAGTCACTTTGCTTAAGGCAGTTTTGTTTACTTAACAAAAGCTTCTTCCTTCTTGTTTCCTAAGACATAAAAATGTACTCATTTTGTCTGTTCACCACTAGCATGAATATGGACCCATACAGGCTGCTTTAGACAAACCAAGGTAGCACACACAAAGTTACTATAGTTCCCTTGAATCCTTCTTATTTGTCTAAAGAAATAGACCTTGAACTGCCAGACTGTCTTCATGTTCTACAAAACTATTTTAGAAATTCTGTATTTACATTCGACTGTTCTACAAGATGATGATTTTTTAAGTGTTAGTTACATACATGTTTTATATTTAGCAGAAGTAGTATATTTGGAACTTTCAAAAAGGAGAATATTTCATAGGTTAAGTAACTTCTTTTAGAAGCTAATTAAAAACAGTTTGGACCCTTCTTGAGAAACTTTTGAATTTGGAGATGAGGCAGGTAAGGTGTTTGATCAGTGTATAGCTCACTTCCTAGAAATAGAGAAACTATTTTAATAAAAATGAGATATTTGGATTATTGCACATAATGTAATGGGAGAGTAATTGTGGAAACTGTCTATATGAGTAGCACAAAACCTGCTTTAAGAGAACAAAGCGAGGTGGAGGAGGAGGCGAAATACATTTCTGTGCTTACTGTTTCTGGGATTACAGTGACACCTGGAGTCCAAAGTAGCTTTAACAATATTCTTTCTGGGCCTTTTGAGAGTTTTATTTTCAATATACAGATCAATAAGTAGTGCATTTATTGCACACTTCTAAATTTGGCAAGTAGGCCAGATGAATCATAAGGTGTTAGACTAGTCACAAAAGAACAGGTATTATTATAACTTTATATTTTTAACAGGTACCCTATGAGATCATTAAAAAATCCATTGTATTTCCTAACATAGAAATTGTATTTATATAAAGGCATTATTAGTTTAAATATTACTAGATTGGTTTAAGTTCTTCTAATAATAAAAATGTCAGAGATGCCATACTTAGAAGTAGTTAAATTTCACAATCCTGGTCAGCTAGTCTTTTGTTGAACACATTAGTGTCAGTGTGATTGATTGACAGAGATAAGAAGACAATGGTGTGTTCTCTATCTTCCTGAAATACTTGGTACTAAGTTGAGCTGGAAACGGTAAGGTGCTGGGTGCACCCTTGTTTTGTCTTAGTTGTCAGTTATCTCTCTGAAGCGAGAAAGGGAGTCTTCATTTGTTAAACAAAACCTTGGTTTATTCAAATGATGACAGAAGATACAGCTGTTCTTAAGTAGGAAGAATATCTGATACCAACAGATCTCTTAAAAAGGTGCTGATCTTGCAGGTAGGCTAGGTATTTTTTTAAAAAGGGTACTTAAAAAAGACCTACTGCCTTGACTAGGGTAGTATGCTCCTATGTTCCTGCTTTTGTCTGTCTTGAACAGCCATGTAAAGAGAAAACAGGGTGCTCCAGGTAATCCAGGACAGGAAGATGGGGATTGTCTGTTTAGCAGCTGAACTTCAATAAGCCATGGGCAACCTTTTTACTGCGACCGCTACTTTCCTTAATAAGCTAGAAACAAGCTCCCATCCCAAATGGGTTTTACCAAGCTAGTACCTGAATTTATATTGTCTGTTTTTTCTGCTTATCAGGCTATAGAATACACAGAATTTGCTCTAAGCTACTAAGACTCAGTAGCTATTGACCTGTGTATCTGTTGATATCTATTATATTAATGTGATTAAAACCAGAATTTCACCTATGAAACAAGTTTATTTTCTGTTGATGTCAATTATCACACATCTTTCACAAATGCTCGATTAATGTAAAAGGAATACATGTAAATTTATAGAAAAAAAACCCCACATAGAATAACATCTAAATGGAATAAGGAAACTTCTGTGAAGCATTATCAGTTACAGTATGAAAAATGAAGTCTTTTCCTGTGGTTCTTATATTTGTAAAATGAAAGTAATAAGTTAACATAGGTGTAATGTACAATGGATTTGGTTTTGGTGACCTGTTTAGAAAATACTCTTGAAGAACACCACCTTGCAAGGTTTTCACCTCTTTTTTTTCAAGCAAAGGAAGTCTGTAAAGAAGCTTAGCTTCTTCATCTGCCCCTTTGCTTGCATGTGAAGTGTGAAACAAATCTGAACTGCTCCATATCTCATCTGTTCTGATAAATAGTGTCATCTTCCATTTCAGCCTAGAGGAAAAATGCAGAAGCATTTTGTTACCGCTGTGAACTTTGTTGTTGTTTTATAAAGGCAGAATTTAGTTTTTGAGGCAAACTCCATCCCTTTACTGTTTCATTAAACTCCTTTCTCCTCACCCTGTTGCTTTTGTCTGTGTTGTGTCTACATATTTCTTTTCCTTTTGGCTTTTCCTAATTTCCAGGGGGCACAGAAGACGTAAAATATACCCCGTATTTTCACTGTGCTAATACCTGTCACTTGAACCAAGAACCAGGTCATGTCGACGGAGACTTGGAAGTCTTTAAAGGGGTAATTGCTAAGGAAAACTATCGGGGTTGTATGTAAATTAAGTGAAGGTGGATAGAGGAGAAGTGTTTGACTTCTATTTTTCTGTTGGTTTCTCCTTGCATCACTGAAGTGGTGCCATCCTTGCTCAGCATAGGAAAAAAAATACATATTCCCAAGACATGCAAGATTTTTGAAGCAGGATTTTGAAGCCATTTTGTTTGCAAATATGTGCTACTTCTAAAATGTTGGGGTTTCTTGTTAATTTAGTGGCATATGGAAAATTATTGTCCCGTGGTCATATAAGACTTACTGGCTTTAATTTGGAATGATGAAAAAGTTGTGTGGCTTTAGCCAGTGATGTTGAATACTGAGTTTATCCTCTAGAAGTCGAAGGAGGAAATCCCTGTAAGAATGTTGTAGGGATTTGTAAGAGTTTAGTTACATTTCTGTCACCTAGTTATCCTGGGTTAAGGGAACAAGAGGTCCTACAATAGAAATATATTTTTCCAAAGTGAACTCTTAATAGCTTTTTGCATTTTACCAAGCAGTCCAGAATCACTATAAACCTTTCAGATTTATACAGATTTATGGAAGCTTCATTTTTAAATGTACATATATTCATACATTCTATAAGGTGAATGCTACCATATATATATAATTTTATGTGTATGGTATTTTGAATGATTTATAATGCCTTTGACTGTTGTGCAGAATATGTTTTTTAGATTTTTAACTTTAAAAAATAAAAGTCTATTTCTGGAGGAAACGGAAATGGTATACTAAAAAAAACCATGTCAGTTCCTCTTTTTCCCCATAAATTACAGTATTGGTAGATAGATACTTACAGGCTGTTCCCAATGTTCAGCATACCTCTGCCTTTGAAGTTCTTGGGCAATTGCTTGAAAAATTTTCCGTCCGCTAGTGATTTTCTGCAAATTATATACAATATTTTAGCACAGTGCTACATTTGAAACTGAGGGCAACCTCATTTTTCTACATTTTATAATTCTGATTTTTTTTTCCTGCATATGTCTTTGTGAATTTCACCAAGTAACACTTCAAGAACATACAGTTTAGGAGGCAGAATGGTTTTAAATTACATTAATATTGCTTCTGTTAATATATACTCTCTTTAACGGATATTTAAATGTATTGCTTCTGAATTTTATTCAACAGTACATGGTGTTAGAGGTTCTTAACAGACTTTTAAAAATACATTAGGGCTTACCTGAATGCACCATTTAAGTAAGCAAAAAACTAATAGCTGAACTTGTTCTTTTCAGAAGAAATTTGAAGAAAACTTACTTAAAACCTAAAGGAAACGGTGTGTTTGAGATGGCCCTTATGTAGATTATCTTAATCTTAAAGTTACGAAGAGTTAAAATTAATTTAAAAGAAATTAATTAAAATTTGTTAAATGTAAAATAATTAACTAGTTTTGTACAAATCTGAAGTGAAGCCTTAACCAAATCATCAATCACAAAATTGATGTCAAATATACTCTAAAAATACAGACAAGCTAAAAAGAAAATGAAGTGATAACATACACAGTTCTCTGCTCGTTGGTCTTCATTCCCACTTTTGTTTAGCAGCTTTGGCTTTATCTAGAGGGAAGGATAATAAAATAAAAAATTATTAAAGATTAAAGTAAGATAAGCTGCCAACTGCTAAGGTAGCAAAATAGTTTAAAATGTTTCCCTTTTACAGCATCCAACAGTTAGTAGATAAAGGTCTTTCATTAGACCAGTTTATGCAATAGAAAAAAATCAGACATTCTCAAGCATGCAAGGTCTTTTTCAGCTTCTGAAAGTAGATGTTGTAGTAGATGTTGCTTTGAGTACAGCAGGGCCTTCCTAAAACACTATTCTGTTTTCAAATTGTTGGCATCACAGATACCAGTTTTTCCCCTGAAGAAGGCTTGATTAATTTTTCCCACTATACTGCTTCACCCGGATTAAAGAAAAGCAAAAATCTGACTGACCTGTCTTATGGTTAAGACAGTGATCACTATAGCAAATGGTGACACTGTAAAGTCATCATTCTCATGTCAAAGTCTCATTATTATATAATTCCAGTTGCAGTTTGGGGTGTTTGGTTTTTACCAAACACAAATTTTGCTATAGTTTAAAAAGTAAATAAATTTAAAATCAAGTAGTTACATGACTTTTAACCAGGTGCATTCTAATATGTTTGTTTCCTATAAGCATACAAATTCTTCCAAGTCTCTGCTATTTTAAAATTTTATCACAATCTGTATATGTGTGCAGGATTAATAGAATTTTATTACACAACTAAAGTCAGTCTGCAGTAACTTTACTGCAGCTCACAAATACTTTGACATTACATTTAAATTACTTTTCTGGAAAGTAATCCAGAGAGTTGTTAACATACAATGGTAATTTCTAGTTTTACTTTTCCAGTGTGCCTTGATAGGCACACATCTCTTCAACTTGCTGATTAATACTCTAGAGACAACTTTAACTTTAGAATACTTCTTTCTTTTTTAGACACTTTACTGAGGAAAATAAACTGGTTCTATTGACTGTACAGGTTTGTGCCCCAACAGGAGTTTGCCGGTGTGTGCAGTGTCTGAACTTCAACCAACCACCTCTTTAAAATTTAATCATAAAAGTATGGAATATAGGAATCTCTCTTTATTCTCTTTATGGAGATGTTAAAACCGCTTAGATTTACAAAATGAACAAAATCAGAAAAATCATTTTGAGCTTACCTTGTAGACTACAACAAATGTGAATACAGTAGTGCTGTATAGAAACAGTAAGGATGAAGCGATGATCATGAAGATGAAGATGACTGTTCCATTGCTGTGCTGCTTCTCTGCTTTATTAAAAGTGAGACAATAAAGAACAGTTCTTCTGATCCATGTAATTTTCTTAAGATTTTTGCATTCCAGCCCCCTTCGTCAGAGGAATTATAAAAAAACTTATAGCCATCAGTATTTTTTGGTTATTTTTCAGTCTGCATTCCTTAGTGAGATCACTTTTCTTTTGTTTCCTTGAATGTTTTCAAGGCCAATGAAGACTTGATGTTTTTGGTTATGAACCCTTCCTTTATGGGTAGACAGAACAGAATCCAGTTTTCCCAGCAGTATCTGAATAAAGCTTACAGGGTTTATTCAGAAATGCAATTAAATAGAGGAAGGAAGGAATACAGGGAAAGTAATAATCCACCTAGGTTGTGATTTTATTTTATATTTTACTATTTTAGGCTTGTAAAACTGAAATGTAGTTAATTAAGTCTCATCGCTTTCTTAGCTAGAAGGCAAATGATACAAAGGTTGAGATCTAACACTTTTTTTTCCCAGGTTGGCGCAGTGAATCCCCCCCATTTCTGAGACCCTGTACTCTGTTGCACATCTTTTCACTAAATGTCAGTTTCTCTACTTCCCATTTTTCTGTTGATACTTCCTTTCTGATGGCCCCTGAAGTCTTTATGTAAGAGGATGTAGGGTATGGTTAGATAACAGGAGTACAAAACTTCTTTCTTTTGTAGAAATCTAGAATAATTTGCATTTTATGATAGTCTTAAGTAGCAAACAAGGTTAAGATCATTTGTAGAATCTCTCTGTGGTTTTACTATCAGTATTTTAATAGTCATACTACTCCCAAATGTTTTGTTACTTTTTCCATCTTAAATGCCATTCTTGAAAGTGTAAATAGAGTATTTAGAAAAAGTTTAAGATGTTTCATTAAGAAAGAATGATTAACTGACCTGTTTTCATTAGTACTGTTCCATCTCCTGTTTGTTTAGAATGGGGTGAACTTGAATCTGAAAATGCTATTCCACAGATATAAACAGCATTGTCATCTACTGTCAGATCATTGATTTGAAGTGAATTGTTGTTTCCTGATAAATGTACTTTGTACTTCTGGTGATCTGTGCATCCAGGAATACACAAATCCTCATGTTGGTTAGATAAAAAGCGAAACCATAGAACTTGGGGTTGGGATGATGAGCATCCAGAGGCAGCAAAAGCACATGTTAGGAACACAGTGTGCATGGAGTAGTCAGCTTCATGAAATCTGGGTTGTGTTACAGTCACTTTGCAGGTATCTGTGGTACCTGTTGAGCATAAACAATTGGTGATGTGAGGGACAGTTAAAAAGCAAGGCGCTGTCTAAAATGAAAATGAGTTATTTCTCATTCATTTGAGAAAAGATAGGAGGAAAGGAGGAAAACCAGCTCTGTTTTAAACTTGAAAATTTTAAGGTTGTTTCCAGTAAACTCTTCTTTGAGGTAATTCCTACAACTTTGCTCATCTGTCCATTTTAACTATGTGGTAATGTGCTTAGCTTTTTTTTTTTTTCTGTAGAAGTATAGAGAAGATTCCTATATCTAAAATAATGTGAATGACTCCTCTGGCCCTGGAGAAGTGCCTGATGGCAGGCAGTGAAAATGCCATAAATAGAGACATTTATAATTTAGCAATTTCATAACACTGATTAGAATTCCTAGTAGTTCCTAGACATTCTTCCACTTCACATATATTGACTCAGGGTTTCTAAGGATAATAATACTGCTTGTTAGTTCTGACATTTAAAAATGTGTGCAGAGAAAACAGGAAGGATAATCAGTATTCTAATTAAGGAACTGAAATCTAAGTTTTAATATGACTGGTCTGGGAGATTTTTTAAGTCCTTACTGAAATCCGTAATTACTTTTTTATTCAAATAAATTGCTTAGTTATTTATGGAATTGCGAATATTGCAGTGGCAATAAAGGTTGCAGCCTAACAGTATCCTTTAGTCCTTCCTAGAAAATAACACATAGAAGAAAAATAAACCAAAGTCTCTTCATATATTACTGATACACAATTTATAAGCCTGTCCACAGTTGACAGTCAGCATTGTCCCTTCATCATTTTTCTCACTGAGAGTTTTATAGACCAAGTTCAAGCAGCTTTAGTGTCTGCAACTTCTATAGGAATAAAAGGAAACCTTGATCTGTTTCAGATCAACATCAGTCATTCTATAGCAGCTACAGGAATCTGAAGATTGTAGTAATGCCAGTTTTCAGTGTACATTCACCCTGTGTGGGGAAGGCAGTAGCTTGTCCTGCTGTTGATCTCCTTCTCTTTTTCACCTTACTTCTGGGCTCTGGGTGACC
Organism: Corythornis vintsioides; assembly: GCA_025447755.1. Classification (NCBI taxonomy): domain Eukaryota; kingdom Metazoa; phylum Chordata; class Aves; order Coraciiformes; family Alcedinidae; genus Corythornis; species Corythornis vintsioides. The sequence goes on along the minus strand of JAOEGS010002733.1, from coordinate 4,041 downwards.
ATGCAGAGCAGATCTCCATGGCTTCAGTTCATGTAGATACTGCCTGCTGCACTTCCTGAGCAATCCTCCCAGACAAGCACAGCTGCACTGAAACCATGCTGCTGGAGCATTTTTTTGCAGGGGAGTGCAGTAGGGTTTGACTAAGAATAGGAGCATTTCAGACATCAGGAAGAAAAGCATGTGCTAGCAGTTGTTCCATTTTGAAGTTGTAAGCCTGATCCTTAGCTAGACTTTTGACTGCTGTTATTTTGTAGCTAAGCTGCAAACCATACCCCTGACATTTCCAGTCTTAAGAAAAATAAAAGAAGCTTTAAAAAAAGTCTTACCAGTGCCATACAGAATCCAGTCAAATGCCAGCATTAGCACATTTTTTAATTTGTTGAGAGAAGCCATTTCTTCGTCTCTTTGAAAATGATTCTGCTTGAAGGAAGAGGAACTTAGGAAATCTTTGGAGTTGCAGAACACTCTGAATCACAAGATTTAGAACTTCCTGTTGAGAAGGATGTTTACTGTTGCGGTTAGCAAACTGATTAAATCTACATACCAGACCAAAAATCAGTTGTTATTTGTGGACGACGTTACTCAGAAAATAAGTGAAAAGTTTTAAAATTTAAACTTACATCTATAATCCTTCATATGATTTCATTGGCTACAACAAATGCCAACACAGTGTCCAGCATACTGCGTTTGTCGTCTTAATTTTATATGGCCCTAAGCAATCTTTACTGAAGCAGCTAGTAAGTGGCTGCTGGAGGAGCAAAGAATCTGTAGCCATCCATTATAATGTGGTAGTTACTGGTGGACGCTTCACAGCAATATTCACATAATTTTCAACTTGCTTGCTCTATTTACTGTATTACCTAAAGTCATCTTTGGCCAAACAGCAGTCATAAAGAAAATTTTATAATGCTGGAAAAGATCTTAATTAGTCTGTCCATGTCTGCTAAACACCAGCCTTGCTGGTGGAAGTTACTTATCAGCCAGTCTTGGAACCGGTAGTTAAAAATGTAACAAAAGATAACCTTAAGAAGGAGCTACTTCTGAACAATAGGCAAAGTTGAACTGATCTTGCAGCAGCTCTGCAAATTCCTTGTCAACCTCCTATTTGGAGCAAAATGGCATATAATCTGTGTAATATACTTTCTGTAAGAAAACAACAACACACAATTAAGTTTTCTAGTAATCTAAACAAAACTTCTGTTTTCTCAGTAGGTGGCAAGTGGGAAAAGCCCTCAGAAGTTTTGGAAATCAAAGGGCACACTTGGGAAGAGCAGGTGAATAGCCTGCCAGAAGTTTTCAGTAAAGCTGGTTTTGCCATAGAGGCTTTCACCAGACTGCCATACTTATGTGAAGGTGATATGTATAATGACTACTATGTACTAGATGATGCTGTCTTCGTCCTCAAGCCAGTGTAAGCATGTATGAAGAAAATCTCCAGAATCTAACCCAAGAAGCAGCCTCTGAAAGAGGAGTTTGATTTATGATTACTTAAAGGGAGGGATTTCGGGGTTGCCGTGCTAAATAAATACCATGTAAGAAAGGCCAAAATACTAATGTATTTCTTTGTAGTGCGATTAGGAAAAAAAAAAGGTTGTTTTTTAAACAGACTCTTCAGTTGAGAATTTCTTTTTTACCAACTCTTAAACCAACAACACATTCTTCCATCCAGCAGTAACAGGGGATATTTTTTTATACTTAACGTGCAACTGGGATCAGATCCACACAAAAGCAATAGTCCTACTAATTATGAAACTGTTAAAATGTGAACTGTTAAAGAAATCAAGTGAAATCTGGCAATAAAGTTATCCATTCAGTTGAAGCCTTGTTGAATATATACTGTTGAAATGGATATTCTTCTGCTGTTACTTTCTTACTGTCATTCTTCACATGTTTTTAATCATGCTAATAAACTTTTTTTGAGATTACTTTTTGCATTAACTTTTGTGTTCATTTTTGTAATCATAAACGCTCTTGTCTGCAGTAGCTGCTTTCTGTGTTGAAAATCAAGACTTCTGTAGCAGCAGAACTTTGTGATTATTTAGACAGGATCTAAGTATTATTCAAAGAGATAGCAGTCCACAAATATGTGTCACTTTTGCTCGGGTTTCCTTCACATTCCTCTTAAAGCCTCATAAATTCTCATATTTTGCATATGCCATTTTGCATATACCATTTTTCAGCTAAAGAGGTTATGGTAGAACTTGTGTAAACTGCACTTCAAACTGATGGGTTTCATAACAAACTTTTTTAAGCATGTTGTTCCCAAAAGTTTTCAGTTTTAAAAAAAACTTGCAGGCTGTTACTTGCAAATTTTGTGAGTTAAACTGCCTCTGAGGATCAGACTACAGGGACCTGATCTTGAAGCTTTTGTTAGTTTGGGACATTTTCTTCAGGAACTCTAAATGCTCTTCATTTTAACATGTCTTGTTTTAAAAACTGTTTAATATTGTTAATTTCTGGCAGTTGGGATATAACCTTCCTTTAAAACAGCAAGAGGCATAAGTAGTACAGAATTGGCAGGCATATGTCTTGCATTGCTCGGGATGTGTTATTAAAGAGCACAGAAACCTCAGCTTGTATATCTGCTGGTAAGTGAAGTAAGAACCAACTTACCTTTTGCTTTTGAAGTCTAAAATAGTTGTGTGTTGTGCTTTGGTTGTTTTTGTTTGGTTGGTTTTTGCTTGTTTATTTGGTGGTTTGGTTGTTGTATTTTTAAATGATGATGACCTTATGCCAGGTAGGCTGCTTCTTTCAAGGTTTACCTTGGACTTCCTTTGCCTATCAGGCAAAGTTATTTCTCTTGCTAATTTAAGAGCTTTTTATGAAATGGTAAGTATTCTGTAATATGGGGCGAGGGTTTGATTGATGCATTTTTTGGATGGTAATTCAGGCTCTATTATTTCCATTTCAGCATGTGCTGTTGAATTTTGGCACAGAGTACAGATCCATCTGTTGGAAAATTGATCTATGCATGATTTGGAGTGAGTCAGTTCATTTTCATTTTGTTACCTTCATTCGTACTCATCTTGTAGTGGGGAAAATACGTTTCTTAAAGTGTAATGAATTTAGTTTTATATAGCAAATGTGCATTAAGACAAACTTAGTCAAAGGTACTTGAATGCTTGAATGTTTTAATCACACAAGAGACTCTGCATTTCATGTCTCATATCTTTCAATCTTATCACTCAGGACTTTGGTTTGTAATAGTTTTGAGAGGTTTGGGGACAGAAGGTGTGTTGTAAATAGAAGGAGGTTTTTTTTCCTGTTCTGTTCTCTCTATTTAAAAAGCTATTTTTTCACTTGAGATGGGGAATTAAAATACTTATTAAAACATGAGTGATAACAGGGAAAAACTGTGAACAGAGTAAGCTTAAATTCTAGGACCATGATCAATGGAGTCAAAACCCTGCATAGTCCTGCTGAATGTACATAGTAGTGCCCCTGAGGGACTGTACCTGCACCTGTACTTCTAAAATCAGAGTTCTTTGAAAATGAATGGCCACAATGTGGCTCATTGTGTCAGGGAAGGGACTTCTTTCTCTTTTCAGACTTTGAGAGTGCATTTGTGAGCAGTTACTGTCTGCTCACACAGCTGGTGCAGAAACTTGAATCCAGTAGTTAAATCGTCTGAAATACTTCAAGATGTTATCCAAGGCGACAAGTGTTTATTGCAAGGCCAGTATATTAAGTCATTACTCTGGGGCTTGGGATACCTTCCTTCTCCCTCCACGGTCCCTATTGTGCTGTGAGTGATGGTGTGCAAGTCACACCTTGGTATTCTTATATGTGGTGGTTTGCCCCGGAGAGTGACTAAACTATCTGTTCTGTCAAGGTGGCACTGGCTGTGTTGCATCACAGGAAACAAGAATCTTTGCAAGAGCATGGTTTAGTCAGAAACTTTGAAGCAAAGTTGGAGCAACCTCATCTCAGAAACCACAGCCCCCTTTGGCTGGGTGATCCCAGGTACTATTAGGTCAGTTCCTATTCTACTGCCTGCCTGTCTTGGGTGGGAAGTCGGGGGGAGGGGGGGGGGGGGGGGGG
>JAOEGS010002732.1:20137-32876 GCA_025447755.1 Corythornis vintsioides | reverse complement strand
AAATTATTATTTATTTTTTATGTTGGAAATGATGCCTTATTTATAGGCCTGCCTCTAACTTGCTAGAACCTAGTGTTCCTTCTCAAAATTAATACCTATAAATAACTGACATCGGGGAGAATAAAATCCAGGCTCTTGCACAGATGCTGTATTTGTTCATCTTCTCTGCTTATTTAGCTTTGTGTTTTGACCTATGTAATTCTTCTCAAGGAGCCTAGGCAAATTTAACTTGAGCAAATTAAAACTTGAAATGACATTTATTTCTGTTAAACAAATATGGAGCTTTGAGAACACAACTCAATATGTTCTGAGTTACAACGGCAGCGCACGGAGTCACATAGTTGACTGACAGAAATAAATGCTGGATAGAATCAGAGGGGGAAAAAAAAAAGAACTAATTAAAAAGCTAGAATGTTTCTTTGGGATGTGCTAGACCAGGATAAAAGGCAGAGCATCTCTGGTGTGATTGTATTAGCTTTCACACACTCCATTATGGTTTTCAGGCAGCGGGGAAGAAATCAGGAGTACTGTTAAAAAGCATCTGCTGAGCAGATACTTGTGAAAGACCATGAATCACTACTGCGGGCAGTACAGAGCTTTAAAGGAAGATTTTTTGATGCATTAAATGTTGATCCGTGTAATCCCAGTTATTCTTCCTTCTCTCAGCTGTTTAGTTACAAGGGCATTCAGCTTTTCCGTATCTCGTGTTGAATTTTACATTAGAGCCATGAAACATTCATTTCCTTTTATTTTGGCTGCACCATTTAAAAGGGAAAAAAAAATCCCTAAATAATACAGATGCAAAGTGTTTTGAACCTCAAGAAAAATCTCTGCAATTTTGTAAAAAAAAAAATCCTTATAATTTTCCTGTTGAGATCTTGCTTCCCATGATGGGGATTATGACTTGGCTTTTGGGACTGTTCTCGTTTCATCGTCTTGTTTCAAGTCCAATATTGAGATAAATCTGGAGCTTTTCCCACTTACTTCACCGAGACATAATCGGTTCCTTGCTGAAATTGGGTTTTGTCCTGAACACTCTGACTTTCCCATGTGATAATTTCAGGGTGAATTTTGCTGTTGAGCTGGATGACTGTGTGGATGACACTGAGGTTTACCCAGGCAGGGAGCTAACGCAGTGCTCGGTGTTTTCCTTTGCTCTTGGAAACAAAACTTTTCCCAATACTGCAGGATCTGTGCTGGTTTTTTTTTTTTTTCCTGTTACTTTTCACCCCAGGAATTCCAAGTGAAATCCTGCAAGCTGCATGTGCTCTACATCTGTGTGGTGCAGTTACCTTTGCTGCGACCGCTCGCTTCTGTAGTTAAACAGCTCCCCGAGTGTCTTTGCAAGACTTAGAATAATTTGTTTTTAAACAGCACGGTCCCATCCCCATGCAACGGGGACTTGGCCCTGTCACCCCTTCAGAGAAATGGAATCTAGATAGTTTCATCCAGGACAAACCCTTCTCTGCAATGAAACCACGGGCTGGGCTCTTTCCCTGCTGCATGGTGGTTCTTCCAGGCGAGCGTGGCTGCTCCGTGTGTCACCTTGGCTCGGCTGGGTGGGTCTGGAGCTCGAGCCCAGGCAGCTGCTTCTTGCTGCTGTTCGGACGGGGATTTTTGTTTGGTTTTTCACATCTGAAATCTCAGTTGTGACTGTGCCCCGTGCAGCAGCACGTGTGGTTCGCGTGGGAGCTGCGCTGCCGGGACACGTCCCGCGGTCCCGCCGCCGCCTGGGCTTTTCCCCCTCCTGGGTTATCCCCTTCCACCAGCGTCCCCCAGTAGGTGTTCGTGTTGGCTGGTGTTTCCTTTCAGCGTCTCCAGTAAGTTATCCTTTCATTGTGGGCGAGTAAGAGTTTGCAAAACTTTGCACCCTTATTCTTAAATTAAATACTGACAAGGAATGGAAGTGTAAAGCATGCTAATCAGCAAGACCTCCCTGTGGGAACCTGTGGTCGAAGACTGTTTCACATTGAGAGGCAGACAGGGCTGTTGACACAGGCTGTCAAAAAGGCTTCATGTCTTTGAAAGAAAATCTTAATCTTCTTTATTCATGTGTGAACAGGTCCAGGCCTTCATCCCGGAGCTCCTACGCATTGACTGTTTAAACCACGGGTTGCTAGGCTTTGGGCAGGGTTTGTTTGCTTGTGTCTACATTGTACTTGGGGGGGTGATGAGGACTGAAAATGAAAATCTGTCTGACACAGAGCACGGCTTTTCTGCCTCTGTTTGAAGAGACATGGCAACCCGGGGCGGAATGAAAAGGAATTTTATTGAGCGCAAAAGCCGCTCGGTGTTTAAACGTGGGGCGCGGGAGCTGAATGGTCAATCTGGGAGGCTGGTGGGTTGTTTATAGACACGGGGGATGCCTGTCAATCACAGCACAATGGGCAAATTTGTGTCGGGGGGACCAAAAAAAAAAAAAAAGTGCTTTTTAGTGGCTGAACTCCTGTTTCCTGTTAAAACGCTCACATCAACAAACAAAAAGGGGTTTTGTCCGAAGTTTACAAGCAAGGAAATTTCAGAATAACAGAGATGCTGCTACTGTTGGGGCAGCTTTTGATCGCTGCGGCGCCGGCTAGTTAACATTTAAAACCAAATTTTTACAGAGAGGGATCCTATTGCCCCGTGGATCGGATTCTGCTCCACTCCTGCAGCTTATAAATCAGGAATAGGGCCATGAAATGGATGGGATTGTGTTACTGGAGAGCAGAGTGACAGTGGACGCCGGGGCGTTGTGCTATTAAATGCTTTGCTGAGGTACAGGTTATTTATATATGTTTATAAATCAATAGCGAGGAGAAGCTGAGGATTAAGCACCCATAAAAAAGCAATCTCTTTCAGCACTTGTTAATAACAAGTAAAGAGGCTTATTTCAGAAGCAATATTCCCCCTCTTTCCAGTTATTGTTAAAGCTAATTGGCAGCCTTTTGCTACTTCGTTTTTACAGAAGTTTATATTATCTCGGCTATAAAATTTCATATTGAAACTTGGCCAAATGTCAAACTTGACACTATAGACTTTGGAACAATTAAAAAAAAAAAAATAGAGGGAACAGAGGGGAAAATAGAAATAAACCTGTTTTAACAGAGTGGAGTTTAAAATGTTAAAGTTGTTGACTTTTTCTGGTTTTATAACATGAAAAAGCATGTTTTACAGAACACTGGCTGCAAACTCAGCCCTCAAAATCTGATATAAAATGTGGTTTCTGGGCCCCCTGTGGGATTCACAGGAGGGGGGGAAAAAAAAAAAAAAAAAAAAGAGAGAACAGTTTCTCCCATTGTTTTCCTTTCACCTCAGACCACTGCATCCCCCCAGCCCCAGATCTTTCTGCTCCAGTGGTGGGGGGGAGCAGAGAGGCTCCAATGGAGCGAGGCATGGCAGGCCCATCATGCAGTGACAGCTCCCCTGGAGCTCTCCCCGACCTCAGGAGCCTGGGGCTGTATTTTCCACAGGCACTGGGGGTTGCTGGGTATGGAGATGTCACCCAGTGCCAGGTTCTGAGTGATGGGGCTTTTCTGTCATGTTCACGGGTTCCTCAGAGGTTGTCTCTGTGCTTGTGCTGCTTCCCTTGTCACTGAGAGTGTGTCTCCACGGGCACGTGTGGCAGCCAGCCACTCATCATGCCCTCTGGTAGGGGTGTGTGCATCACCTAGTGCCATCACCTGTGGGTACCCAGCACCCGTGTCCTCCCCATACCCCAACTGTACAGATAATGATGGAAGGGTTTGTGATGAGGAGCTCTCAGGTGATGCTTTTACACGAGGAGGGTTGACTGTCAACAATAAAAGTTGCTGTTGCTCTCTGCAGAGCTCTGAAAATTGTTGGCTGCTTATCCTTTGGAAGCTTTGCTTAATTTCTGCAGCAGATGAAGTTCCAGAGCTCAGATGAAACACAGAGAGGCCATCACAGCAGCACAACTTGGGTTGCTTCCACCCAGCACAGCCAAGAGGTAAATTTTCTCTTGCAGAGACTAGAGTGCTTAATTTGTGCTTTCACTCATCATCTTCCAGATAAGCTCTTGTAATATCTTACTACTTGGTATTGTTCTAATGGCTGAGGTGCAGCAAGGTGGTAACATACACTGCTTGTGCATGATCAATATATTTAATAGAACTGGAAGGCACCTTAAATATCACCCAGTTCCAGCCCTCCGCTCTGGGCATGGTCCCCTCCCACTAGACCAGGTTGCTCCAAGCCCTGTCTAACCTGGTTATGAACACATCCAGTGATGGAGCATCCCCAGCTTCCCTGGGCAACCTCTTCTGGCGTCTCATCGCCCTCAGAGTGAAGAATTTTTCTTGCTTATTACCAAGGGACTTCCCCTTGGGGTGCTTAACAGGTAGAGCTGCCCCTGCAGACAGCTTCCTAGAGCCTCTCCCAGCTACACCTTCTGCTGTCCAGGGTTTGCTCCTTTGCTGTCAGTAGTGCCAGCTGCAGAGATTTCTCGGCGTGCTTACCCTGTTCCCAGCCCACTGATCTCCCCTCTGCTGTGAGCTGCTTCTGAAGGTTTAGCTCTGCCAAGGTCCTCCCATCTCAAAAGGTCTCCTAAAGACTGGCTTCGTAGGTATGGTGAAAGGAAACAATTTGGCTTCCTCCTCTTTCCCGGGGAGCTTTAGTCTTCCCTCTGTCATGTCAAGTCCTTGGGGGCAGGGACGGGGCTGGGTTCTCTGGATGGGGACAAGTGTTTTCTGGCTGCTGGTGGGTGGGGGGCTGCTGGGAGCCGTAGCTGCCCGGGGTGGTGGAGCAACAAGCAGCATCTCTCGGGCAGCAAGCGCTGCTCCCCTCCCCCCTTCCTCCAGGCTTTATTCTGGAGGTCTAAGTTTATAACAAAAGAAACAAAAAGGTTTTTATATAAATGGAAAAGCAAATGGAGCCTGGCTCATGTTACAGCTCAGCCTTCTGACAGCCAGCAATGGAGATCTGCCCTACTTAGAGGCCTCTCTCTGCTCCGGGCTGCAGGGAAAGGAGCTGTTCGTGTTCCCGGGCTCTGCGAGCACCACTCGATGCGGTTCCAGGCCGGGGTTAGCCCAGACTGTGCTCTTGGCACGGCTCTTGCCACAACACTGCAGCCTTTCTGCGGCTGTCGGGGGGCAAACCAGCAGCAGGGGGGGTGTGCACGGTGCTGTGATGGCTCAGAAAGCTCCACTGGGCTGCAAATCCTTTAGAATAACACACAGAACGTATTTCAACTTTCCATTAGTCATAAAAGCCAACGTTTTTAATGCGGGTGATTAAATTTAGGCAGGGAGATAAACGTGTGTTGGGGTTTTTTTTGTTGGTTTTGGGGTGGTTTTTTGCTTTCTTCAGAGATTGATGGAAACTGCCCAGCACTTAAATATGTTTAAATTTAAGAGGTTGCTTTCAGTTAATAAAGCAGGTGCCAGAGTGATTCAGTTAGGTAAAGGCTAAACCCAAACGTCTTACTCAGATGCCTAATTTTAGCCAGGGCGGTATCTGTAGCATTAAATGGCTTTTATTAGACAAATTATATTCTAAATTGCCTTTCATCAGCCTGTTTAGAAACAACAGGCATAGGAACACAAATCATTCTTCTGTTATGCACCTAAAATCCTGCAGAAATCACCCACAGGCTCAGAGATGTTCGGTGCTGAAAAGAAACCCTTCTGAGGGCCAGACTTTCTGCAGGCTGTGTGACAAGGATGGGACTGGGTTTAAAGGCAGGTTCCTGAGGAAGATGCAGAAGTGAACCCTGACTGGCAATCCACAGGTTGCTGCCAGGCTTGGAGGCTGCATCAGTGCAGTGTCATGTTAAGCTGATTTTAGGCGACAAAATGTTTTCTTGGGTGTTTTTTTTTTTGTTGTTTTATACTGCTTTTCTTTCTTTACAATGAGAGCATCTCCAAGTTTATGGCCTGTAAGACACAGATTTTGGAGTGTGGGGGGAAGGACACGACTGCTATGGCCCCAAAACAAAATGGAAAGTGTGGTCACTGGCAGGAACAATTGGAATCGGAAATGTTTCGGGGAATAAATCACTCCGGCTTCCTGTGGGATTATCTCAGTACATTAAAATGATTAAAGAGAATGAGAAACTTGGGCAGGACTACTCGAAGTAATGCAAACATGGCAGGGAGAGCATCCCACAAGTCCTCTGCGTGCAGGGTTCATCCAATGTCATCATCTCTTTTCTTAACTTTCTTTGCCCTTTGCCACGCTCTCTGCCCTCGCAGGAGAGGGACGTGCCAGGAGATTTCAGGGATATTGTTTTCTCTAGTTTTATAAAGGGACCAGATAACAAAACAGCACCCAGGAGACCCGTAGAGCTGGGGGTGACCCTATCTGATGCACCCATATTGTGATGTGTCCTTTCTGCTTAGAGCCAGTGAAATCCAACTTCTCCAAGTGCCTACCTGCAAACCTGTGCTGGTGGAGAAACAGATGGACAGGGATCATTGATATTTGGAGCCAGACGTTTGCAGGGTGCCACTTTCATGCCTTGTAGAAGTGGTTGATTGCTATTATTCCCCAATGGCTCTGAGGGAAAAAACGATGTTTGGGTTGGTGTGTGCATGGGGAGAGTCCTTCAGTTTCTGCTAACAGGAGGGAGATTTGCTTCTCATTTAAAATCTAGTAGGGAAAAACTGGTGTTTGGGTTGGTGTGTACGTGGGGAGTGTCCTTCAGTTTCTGCTACCAGGAGGGAGATTTGCCAGAGGAAAAGCTTCCTCAGATGGCTCCCGCTGTCTCCTGAGAAATACCGCACGCAGATTTGCTGATCTCCCTAATTTTTATGCCCGAGCAGTCCTCCCTCCAAGCCTGCCAGCTTTGCCAGACAGCGAGGTTGGGGTTCAGGCAGCCTTCCCCTCTCCTGCAGGCAACCCATCGGTTTTTGGCCGCCGGCTCCCACCCCGTGGCCCCGTCACCAGGCAGGGGGACCAGGCGCCGGTCGCTCCGCGGCTGGGACCGAGCAGCTCTCCCGGGAGGCAGCGGGGTTCTGCTTCCCCCCTGAGTTTACCCCTGAGCCCTTTCTCCCCTCCACAAAGAGCTCGTGCTGAGCTTCTCCCGCAGCCGGGCTGTGCTGTGCCATCTGTCCAGGAGTCAAGGCTGCGGGTCAAGCCAATTTAAACTGGCACTTTTCATCTCCCTCTGCCCGGGCGCGTCGCATTTAATAGTTTAAAGCCAGCGATTGTATCTTCCTGACCCTGCAACAAAGGGCAAAGCTCGTGTTTGTGTTTGTTTCATTATCAGCAGTCGTCGGGAACTGGGGACATTTGATCCTTTAATGAGAAATATAGTGAAAGTCGGTGGCCGATGCTCGGCTCCTGCTTTAGGGGTTGCTTTATTTGTTAGGTATTTTTCACCCCCTCTTTCTATCATTATTTTAAGAGAACAAATTTATATAAGGTGGAATTGTACATGTCTAAATGTAAAAATCAAAGCTGTTCTTTCTTCTTCACTAAAAAATGTATGGGGTGGAACTGTGTCAAACAGAAGGGTTAAATGATGATCCTGGAGTAAAATGATACTCATCAATGCTTTGGTTGCTATGAAAAGAGCAACGTCTACATCACTGTTCCTCAGCTGAGCTCTGCAATGAGCTTTGAGGAATTAAACATAGAGAAGAGGATAGGAGAATTATCAGAATTGGGAGTATGATCAATGAAAAAGATGCATAATAGTCTAAGGGATGTTGCAAAATCCAGTTTGAAGATCAGCACTTGTTTGATTTGTCCTGGTTTTTCCTCCTCCTTTCTGCCATTTCACTCAGTTGCTGTTTCTCCATCCTCCATATTTTCAGCATTTTTCTTTTTTTTTCTGGAGAAGCAGAATCATAGCTGAGGAGGGAAGGGGGAGGAAGACCACACACATGGGTATTTATTTCTGAAGGATGTCTGAAGTTGGGAACACTGCTCATGTGATTAGATTGTCAATAAGCCATTTTCCTTCATTTACAAAAATGTAAATGCAACAGCAACAACATAAATCCATCTCCTGCAGCCCCACTAGCCCAGGGCACCAACGTTATGACACTCGAGCTGAAGTTAATTTCAGGGCTGATTGAGGTATCTCTATGGAAATCAAATGTCTACACAGATATAGGGGTTGATGGTTTTTCTGGCAATAAAGAATCTTCTTCAAGAAGAGCTCGTGCTCTCTGGCAGCCATGGCCAGCTATTGATCTACCACCCTTTCGTGGTGTGAACCTTCTGTCTCTGGTCAAAGCCAATCCACACAGGCAAAAGTCTAAATGTTAAGCAATGAGAATAAATACTCAAATGGAGTATTTATACCAGGCTGGAAGAAGAGGCATCTGACCCACTTTGTCCTGCTAGAGACCCTGAAACCAGGAGAAACCAGAAGAGAAAAGGTGCCTGAGCTGAGAGCCAGGGTGCAGATGGAAAGGCACTGACTGCCTGAGCTTGTAGCTGAATGTGTTTGAACAGCCAAAATTAATGTTTTTACAGAAAGATGTTAATTTCACACCTACTCTCCTTACTGGTGATGTTAGACTTGGTACGAGGAGCACAAACATATTGGATCACCTATTAACAGGGGTAGGAGGAACAGAAAACACAGTAGGCAATAGGCATTTTTCATGTAATTTCATCTGCTTGTCTGCATTCAGGGAAAATTCTATGCTACAAATAGGTACAAACAGGACAAATAACAAGATTTTAAGCTAGTATTTTAAAATTCAGAACTATAGTTCTTTCTGAAACATTGGCAAGGTTTTCAGTATTAACCCTTCCCTTTTAATACAGTTTCTCACATCTGAAATACCCTGAAATTTGGTAATCCTGATTTACTGTTCATTAGTCAAAATGTCACTGTAATGTAATTCTTGCTGTTATTGTGAGTTAAATATGGTATTCTAGGTAAAGGTTACCTGTCCAGAAGCTAGATTCATAATTGAGAAGTAGGACTAATGGCTTATTAGACCATTGGTGAAAGAGGAAAATTATGATAAGCTATAATGGTGACTTTCCAGGCTGTTATAAATCTGTCCGTGTAATGATGTCACACAGAGCTGTGTCTTTAAAAAGGCATTAAATTAATCCAGTAAGGCAAGGCAGAAGTGCCTTAGAATTACCCCTTAATATTAATCCAGAGCACACAGTAATATAAACTCAGAATCAATTCCTAAAGAGGAGCCTTGGCAAATGTAATGAGTAAGTACAGAAACGCCCATTATCCTTAATAAAACTACTTTAAAAATTGAGGAACGAAGACTTATTAGTTGAAATGTGTTGTACTTACACAGCATGGTAGAAAAGTGAGGTATTTTTTTCATGCTTGCAACTCTAACTTGTCTAAATCCCGGGAAGGACCACGGCAGAAGAGCATGTTGGGAGTAGAGGAAGGGACTGACCACTCTTTAGCAGAAAAATACGAGGTTTTTGTGGGTGAGGGAGAGCTGGAAAGTGATTTGGCTCCAGCAGACTGAAGGATGCAGTGATGCTGCTCTGCTGACCACCACGGACCAAAGGCGTTTTCCCTGAACCCAACCCAGCTGCTGCCTGTTGCTGTGGCCAGCCCTGGCTGCCAGGCTTTCAGCTTCCTAGTCCCAGCTCAACCGGGGCTGAACTTGCTCTTTGCACATCCTCAGAGGTCTGTGCAGCCTGCTCTGGGTGCCCCTCCATCTGTGGGGGGAGTTGCTGGCCAGGACCCCCAGGTTCAAGGAGCTCGGTCTCCATGCAACCCTCCTAGAACACAAAACCTCATCCAAGCTGTGACTCTCTCGCTGCCTCCTGGGTGATTCACCTGCCTGCTTTGTGTCCCGTGCTCCGGAGTTTACAAAGCTCCACACTGTGTGTGTGTACCCACAATAGGTTTCTGAGTGGGTGCAGGGAAAGCTGTTTATGTCTCATTTACACTGTTTGTTTTCCTTCCTGAAGTGCTCGTTTGAAACACAGACAACAAAATGGTCCTGTGCTGGGAAATTCTGTCACCTTCCCACTGGTCACAGAGCCCTCTGTCCAGATTTTCCATCAGATAAAAATGAAGCAGAACAAAAGAAAAAATCAAGGCATGTGGAGCCTGCAGAGATGTGGAGCCTGCAAATCCTTTTTGTTCTGCATAAGCTTTTGGGAACAGAAGATTTTTTGTTTTCCCTGCACATTTGACTTGATGTGAATTTTGCTTTTTAGGAAGAGAGGATGTTCTGTGCTTTGGTCTGGGGATGGCCAAGTGAGTGATCGTCCTCACAGGCTTTATAAACCAGGTTTTTGGCTTGTTTGGGAAGACCTTCTTTGGAGGTGGGTGCCAGTTGTTGGTTTTCTTTCCCTCTCCTGTGCATGGTGCTCTGCTGGTCTGTCTTTGGGATGAGTTATGTGCCAGCTGCTTGAGAAAGGAGATCCCCTGGGAGCTGATGTGCCAGGGAGTCCAAAGAAGATTGAGAGAACAATGTTCATTCTCCGGAGTTCTTATCTTCCTCTCTCCTCACAGAGCTTTTGTTAAGTTGTTGAGTAGGCAGAGATACAGTATGTGATAAGGATATTTTATAACAAGTTTCTGGCAAAATATATGGCAGGCTTATACTTTATGACATTAAATAAATAAGGTGACAAATGTACAGTAATATTTGTCTAGGTACAGATATTAATAGACACTGTTGATGTACAGTAATATTTGGCTAGGCATAGACATTAATACATGTTATTTGTTGAAATTGCTTTGCAAAATCAGGAAATGCTTGGAAATGATCAGAAATCATTAGGATATATGATGTTGCAGTATAAATACATCTCCTATCTGTTAAAATTTTATTGAGCCTTTCCCCCTATTATGTAGAAAGTACAGAAATGTAAATCATCTTGTTTACTGAGAATCACCAAGAAAAAAATTAGCCAGATACAACCTTTAGTCTTAGCCCTTTTCCATGGAGGAATTTAAATTTATAGCTTGGAGGTTTTTTTCCAGTAGTGACATACTGCCATGTTGTGACACCTCATCTCAATAATGACTTCTTTTTTTTTTTTTTTTTAATGAACATGTAGGATTTTCCCTTTGGTGAGTCTTGCCCGGTAAGATGATGTTGCTTTAAAGAGGACAACTCAAATTAAGTTGGTGCTAGAGGCTCAGAGGTGTGTTCTGCTTTCAGAAGCCCATTTCTGGTCTGGCTGGTGTGTTAGATCAACTGTCTCATCTCCTCCTCCTCCTCCTCCTCTGGTCCCTGTGAGCTCAGCAGGGGGACCAGACGTGTCCTGTGGTGTCGTCCCCATCCTGGCAGATCCTGTGCCATGCTGGTGTGTGGGGCTGGGGTTTCTGCAGGAGGGTGCAGGGCTCTCACAGCCCACCCATGCCTTTGAGAGGCTTGTCAGGAGCCAGCTGCTGCTGCAGCCTGTTCACACCCAGGGATGCCTGCTGAGGAGGATTGCAGCTTTCCTCCCAAAAATGATCTTTTACATGCTCAGTCACTTTGAGTTTTCTTTCCCTTGGTTTATTTTCTTACAAAGGTGCAGCTGACCTCACACATTCACGAGTAATAGATAAAAATACTTGGGTGCTAATTAAGGGAGTCGTTGCTGTTGTATAAACTGGCTTGGCTTGGTTTTAGTGAGTCCTGAACTCCATCCATCTGGAAGCAAGGGCCTCTCTCCTGCAAACAGATAAACACAGCAGAGCCCTGGTGGGGCTGGGATGCCTGCAGAGGTTTATAAGCCAGCAGAGGGGCTGCTTTATTTAGCATCGTTAACTTTGAAAAGATGATTTGATTCTAAGCTTAAAGGAGAAGAGCAAATTCTAAACCATGCACTTACTGTTAAGACTTTCTAATTCCGTTCCAAGTGTTATGGAACTCTGGTGTTTGAATAAGGCCAAGTCATCTTTTAATTTCTCAACTGGCTCCCATAAAAGGCTAGAAAAGCTTTGATCTGTGTAGAAGAGAAGGTCTCTAGGGAGAAGCCTCTGCTTCTGTTTGCCCAAATGCTGCACATGGAGTCTGAGCTGCACCTCACAAATTACATTTGTTTGCCTCTTAAATGGACTTGCAGATTTGCATAGACAAGGGATCTCAGTTTGTTTCTGGTGTTCAGAGCCTTCAGCGTGCCAGAGTCCCCTGTTTCCACGAGAATGATGTGATATCATGGCCTCAGCTAAGTCAAAGTGGCCCTGCTCTTCTCCCACTGCAGCTCAGCCCTTTGACGCAGAGGGGATGTGCTGCTTTCCCACCTGCCCGCCTCAGGGGGACACGTGTGCCCCAGACACTGCCTTTCTAGACCAGTGTCCCTGTGAAAAGGATGTCATCTCCATTCATTATCTGTGCCATGAGGAATTGTTAGAGTAAGGGGTTTGGATCATCTTAATGACATCTGAAGAGTTCAGAGGGAAGTCTGTAAAGTTTGTCATCGCTGCTGAAGTTGTCAAATCACAGAGAAGAGTTCTGGAAAAGACCTCAGGGGTCATGAAGTCCCCAAACTGTGATCAGCTCTACCTGTCTTCTTTTTTTTTTCCCCCCAAAGAAGTTTGCCTAACCTTTTTCCAGTGCTGACATTTCCATAACCTTCCCAGAAAATCAATTTCAAAGCTCACTCTTAGTGTTTAACTGTTGGTGCTGTCACAGATCATTTTCTTCTTGACAAGAGCATTTTGTGGACCAAGCCAGCTGCTGCCTAGTCCAGAGTGACACTTCTTGAGCACTGTACTCTTGTGGCCTTGCTGCAAGCTCTGTGTGTGTGTGTGTGGTGGCTGCATCAGCATCTGAAATACATTGTATGTATATATTTTATTTTTTTTTAATTTTTCTTTTTCTTTTTTTTTTACGTAGACATAAACCAGCCA